>CATIWR010245110.1:0-19979 GCA_949677035.1 Omphalea diandra | reverse complement strand
GAGATATCTCATAAAGATGTGAAAACGAAGTGTATGTCTTTTTAGCATTAGAATAGCTATTTCAACCTCAAATAACATCATCACATCAACAAAAGCAAAATAAAGTGGACGCTAGCACGTGGAACCTTTTTAAAAGTGAGTAAGGAATTGCACAAGTTACCCCACCAAGATGTGAAATCAAAATTTAATTTTTTTTTTGCATTATAATAGTTATTTAAACCTTGAATAATTACATCACATAAAAAAACAAAATAAATTAAAAGTTAGCACCTGTTTCCATTGAAGCAAAAAATGACTTCGGACATGCACAAGTTACCTCGCTAGGATGTGACAATGAAGTGTAAGTATCTTTTGCTTTAGATTTGCTATTTAAACCTCAAATATTATCATCGAATCTATAAGTGCAAAAGAAGGCAAAATATTTGACAAGTAACTACTCATTCTAAAAGTGAGAAAAAAATTGCACAAGTTGCCTCACAAAGATGTTAAAACAAAGTGCAAGTGTTTTTGTAGTAGAATTGGTATTTGACCCTCAAATATCATCATGGCATCAATCAGAGGAAAATAAAGTGGAAGTTTACATAAGAAACCATTACACAAAATTAAGTAAAGAATCACATGAGTGACCTCACAAAGTTATGAAAATGAAGTGTATGTGTTGTTTGCATTAGACTATTTAAACCTCAGATAATTTCATCATATCAACAAAAGCAAAACAAAATCGACACTAGCAATTGTATCCATTTAAGCAAAAGTGAGTAAGGAATTGCACAAGTTAGCCTACTTAGATGTGAAAATTAAATGTAAGTGTTTTTTGCTTTAGATTTTCCATTTAATCCTCAAATAGCATCAGTGCATGAATAAATGGAAAAGGAAGCAAAAGATTTTACAAGTAACTATTTATGCTAAAATTGAGTAAGGAATTGCACAAGTTGCCCCATAAAGATGTGAAAATGAAGTGCATGTGTTTTTTTTAGTAGAACTAGTATTTAAGCCTTAGATAAAATCAGGGCACCAATCAAAGCAAAAAAAAAAAAAAATGGAGGTTTGCATGAGAAACCATCACACAAAATTGAGCAAAGAATCTCATAAGGATGTGAAAACGAAGTGTATGTCTTTTTCTCATTAGAATGGCTATTTCAACATCGGATAACATCATCAAATCAACAAAAGTAAAATAAAGTGGACGCTAGCACGTGGAACCTTTTAAGCAAAAGTGAGTAAGGAATTGCATAAGTTACCCTGCAAATATGTGAAAATGAAATGTATGTGTCTTTTGCATTATAATAGCTATTTAAATATTGGATAATTTCATCACTTCAACAAAAGCAAAATAAAATGAAATCTAGCACATGTATCCATTTCAGCAAAAGTGAGAAGGGATTGCATAAGTTACCCTACTAAGATGTTAAAATGAAGTGTAAGTGTTTTTTGCATTAGATTCAACAACTATTTATGCTAATGTTTTTAACATGTGTATCATCATTGCATCAATAAGTGCAAGAGAAAGCAAGAGCTTCAACAAGTAACTATTTTTGTTAAAAGTGAGAAAGGAATTACACGAGTTGCCCCATAAAGCTGTGAAAACAAAGTGCAAGCATTTTTTGCGATGGAATTGGTTTTTAAGCCTTATATAACATCATGACATCAATCAAAGCTAAATAAAGTGAAAGTTTACATGAGAAACCATTGCTCAATAGTGAGTAAAGAATCATACGAGTTACCACACAAAGATGTGAAGATGAAGTGTATGTGTTTTTTGCACTAGACTATTTAAACGTTGGATAATTTCATCACATCAACAAAGGTAAAATAAAAGTGGAAGCTAGCACGTGTATCCATCTAAGCAAAAGTGAGTAAGGAATTGCATAAGTTACCCCACAAAAATGTTAAATTGAAATGTATGTGTTTTTTGCTTTTGATTTCCTATTTAACTCCCAAATAGCATCATCGCATCAATAAATGAAAAAAGAAAGCAAAAGATTTGACAAGTAACTATTTGTGCTAAAATTGAGTAAGGAATTGTACAAGTAGCCTAAGAAAGATGTGAAAATGAATTGCAAGTGTTTTTTCAGTAGAATTGGTTTTTAAGGCTCAGATAACATCAAGGCTCAATCAAAGCAAAAATAAGTGGAGGTTTGCACGATAAACCATTGCACATGAGTAAAGAATCGCACGAGTTATCTCTTAAAGATGTAAAAACGAAGTGCGTCTTTTTTGCATTAGAATATCTATTTCAACCTTAAATAACATCATCACATCAACAAAAGCAAAATAAAGTAGACGCTAGCACATGGAATCATTTAAGCAAAAGTGAGTAAGGAATTGCATAAGTTACCCCACCAAGATGTGAAATAAAAATGTATGTTTTTTTTTTTTGTTTTTGCATTAGAATAGCTATTTAAACCTCGAATAATTGCATCACATAAAAAAACAAAATAAATTAGAAGCTAGCACATGTTTTCACTTAAGCAAAAAAGAGTATAGAAATGCATAAGTTATCCCACTAGGATGTGAAAATAAAGTGTAAGTGTTTTTTGCTTTAGATTTGCTATTTAAACCTCAAATATTAGCATCAAATCCATAAGTGCAAAAGAAAGCAAAAGATTTAACAAGTAACTACTTGCTTTAAAAGTGAGAAAGAAATTGCACGAGTTGCCTCACAAAAATGTGAAAACAAAATGCAAGTGTTTTTGTTGTAGAATTGGTTTTTAAGCCTAAAATACCATCATGGCTTCATTCATAACGAAAGAAAATTGAAGTTTACATAATAAACTATTACACAAAATTGAGTAAAGAATCACATGAGTTACCTCATAAAGATGTGAAGATGAAGTGTATGTATTGTTTGCATTAGACTATTTAAACCTCAGATAATTTCATCACATCAACAAAAGCAAAATAAAATGGAAACTAGCACGTGTATCCATTTAAGCAAAAGTGAGAAAGGAATTGCACAAGTTACCCCAGTAAGATGTGAAAATTTAATGTAAGTGCTTTTTGCTTTAGATTTGCCATTTAATCCTCAAATAGCATCATCACATGAATAAATGAAAAAGAAAGCAAAAGATTTGACAAGTAACTATTTATGCTAAAATTGAGTATGGAATTGCACGAGTTGCCCCATAAAGATGTGAAAATGAAGTGCAAGTGTTTTTTTAGTAGAACTAGTATTTAAGTATCAGATAACATCAGGGCATCAATCAAAGCAAAACTTAACATTAGGGCATCAATGAAAGCCAAATAAAGTGAAGGTTTGCATGAGAAACCGCTACACAAAAGTGAGTAAAGAATTGCACGAGTTACCTCATAAAGATGTGAAAAATGAAGTGTGTGTGTATATATATATATATATATATATTAGAATAGTCATTTCAACCTCAAATAACATCATCACATCAACAAAAGCAAAATAAAGTGGAAGCTAGTATGTGAAACCATTTAAGCAAAAGTGAGTAAAGAATTGCATAAGTTGCCCCACTAAGATGTGAAAACAAAATGTATGTGTTTCATGCATTAGAATAGCTATTTAAACCTCAGATAATTTCATCACAACAATAAAAGAAAAAGAAAAAAAAAAGTAAGCTAACACGTGTATCCATTTAAGCAAAAGTGAAAAAGGAATTACATAAGTTACCCTACTAAGATGTGAAAATGAATCGTAAGTGTTTTTTGCTATAGATTTGCTATTTAACCCTTAAATATCATCATCACATCAATAAATGTAGGAGCAAGCAAAGGATTCAACAAGTAACTATTCAAGCTAAAAGTGAGTAAAGAATTGCATGAGTTGCCCCATAAAGATGTGAAAACGAAGTGCTAGTGTTTTTTTTAGTAGAATTGGTATTTGATCCTCATATAACATCATGGCATTAATTAGAGTGAAAGAAAATAAAAGTTTGCATGAGAAACCATTACACAATAGTGAATAAAGAATCATATGATTTACTTCACAAAGATGTGAAGATGAAGCGTATGTGTTTTTTACATTAGACTATTTAAACCTCAAATAATTTCATCACATCAACAAAAGTAAAATAAAATGGAAGCTAGCTCGTGCATCAATTTAAGCAAAAGTGAGAAAGGAATTGCACAAGTTACCCTACTATAATGTGAAAATGAAGTGCAAGTGTTTTTTGCTTTAGATTATATATTTAACCCTCAAATAACATCTTCACATTAGTAAGTGCAAAAGAAAGCAAAAGATGTGAAAATTGTACGACTTGGCCCATAAAGATGTGAAAATGAAGTGCAAGTGGTTTTTGCAGTAGAATTGGTATTTAAGCATTAGATAACATCATGACATCAATTAGATCGAAAGAAAATGGAAGTTTGCCTGAGAAACAATTAGACAAAAGTAAGTAAAGAATCACACGAGTTACCTCACGAAGATGTGTTGAGGAAGCGAGTGCATTTTTTGTATTAGACTATTTAAACCTCAGGCAATTTCATTACATCAACAAAAGCAAAATAAAATGGAAGCTAGCATCTATGTCCATTCAACCAAAATTTAGTAAGGAATTGTACAAGCTACTTGTCTAAGATTTGAAAATGAAATGTAAGTGTTTTGTGCATTAGATTTGCTATTTAACCCTCAAATAGCATCATTGCATCAACAAATGCAAAAGAAAGCAAAAGATTCAACAAGTAACTATTTATGCTAAAATTGGGTAAGGAATTGCATAAGTTGGCCCACAAATATGTGAAAATGAAGTGCAAGTGTTTTTTTACTGTAATATTAGTATTTAAGCCTCATATACACCATGACATCAATCAAAGTGAAAGAAAGTGAAAGTTTACACGAGAAAACATTACACAAAAGTGAGTAAAGAATCGCACGAGTTACCTCACAAAGGTGTGAAAATGAAGTGTCTATGTTTTTACAATAGAATAGCTATTTCAACCACGGATAACATCATCGCATAAACAAAAGTAAAATAAAGTGGAAGCTAGGATGTGTAACCATTTAGGCAAAAGTAGGTAAGGAATTGCACAAGTTACACCACGAATATGTGAAAATAAATTGTATGTGCTTTTTGTATTAGAATAGCTATTTAAACCTCAGACAATTTCATCACAACAAAAAAAGCAAAATAAAATGGAAGCTAGCACATGTATCCATTTAAGCAAAAGTGAGAAAGGGATTGCACAAGTTACCCCAGTAAGATGTGAAAATGAAGGGTAAGTGTTTTTTTATTTAGATTTGTTATTTAACCCTCATATAGAATAATTGCATCAATAAGTGAAAAAGAAAGCAAAAGATTGGACAAGTAACTATTTAAGATAAAAGTGAGTAAGGAATTCCATGAGTTACCCCACAAAGATGTAAAAATGAAGTGTAAGTGTTTTTTGCATTATAATTGGCATTTGAGCCTCAATTAACATCATGGCATCAATCAGAGTGAAAGAAAGTGGAAGTTTGCATGAGAAACTATTACTCAAAAGTGAGTAAAGAATCACATGAGTTACCTCACAAAGATGAGAAGACAAACTGTACATATTTTTTGCATTAGAATATTTAAATCTCGAATAACTTCATCACATCAACAAAAGCAAAATAAAATGGAAGCTAGCACGTGTATCAATTAAAGTAAAAGTGAGTGTGGAACTGCACAAGTTACCCCGCTATGATGTGAAAATGAATTGTAAGTGTTTTTTTGTTTTAGATTTGCTATTTCACCTTTAAATATCATCATCACATCAACACATGCAAAAGAAAGCAAAAGATTCAACAAGTAACTATTTATGCTAAAATTGAGTAAAGAATTGCATGAGTTGCCTCATAAAGATGTGAAAATAAAGTGCAAGTGTTTTTTACAGTAGAATTGGTATTTGAGCCTCAGATAACATCATGACATCAATCAAAGCAAAAAAGTTAGAAGTTTGCATGATAAACCATCAAACAAAAGTGAGCAATGAATTGAACGAGTTACCTCATAATGATGTGGAAATGAAGTGTATGTGTTTTTTGGATTATAATAACTATTTCAAACACAAATAACATCATCATAACTACAAATGCAAAATAAAGTAGAAGTTAGCACGTGAATCTATTTAAGCAAAGGTGAGTAAGCAATTGCACAAGTTGCCCCCACTAAGATGTGAAAATGAAATGTTTGTATTTTTTGCATTAGAATAGCTATTTGAACCTTGGATAATTCATCACATCAATAAAAGTAAAATAAAATTGAAACTAGCATGTGTATCCGTTTAAGCAAAAGTAAGTAAGGAATTGCCCATTGCCCCATTAAGATATGAAAATGAAATATAAGTGTGTGTTTGCTTTAGATTTTGTATTTAACCCTCAAATAGCATCATCACATCAATAAATTCAAAGGAAAGCAAAAGATTCGACAAGTAACTATTTAAGCTAAAAGTGAGTAAAAAATTGCACGAGTTATCCCACAATGATGTGAAAATGAAATACAAGTGTTTTTTTTATGTAAAATTGGTATTTAAGCATCAAATAACATCATGACATCAACCAAAGTGAAAGAAAGTGGATGTTTGCACGAGAAGCCATTACACAAGAGCTAGTAAATAATCACACAACTTACCTCACAAAGATGTGAAGATGAAGTGTATATGTTTTTTGCATTAGAATAGTTATGTTAACCTCAGATAACATCATCATCACATCAACAAAAGCAAAATAAAGTGGAATTTAGCCTGTGAAACCATTTAAGCAACAGTGAGAAAGGAATTGCATTAGTTACCCCACTAAGATGTGAAAATAAAGTATAAGTTTTTTTTTGCTTTAGATTTGCTATTTAACCTTTAAGTAGCATCATCACATCAATAAATGGAAAAGAAAGCAAAAGATTTGACAAGTAACTATTTATGTTAAAATTGAGAAAGGAATTGCAGGAGTTACCCCATAAAGAAGTGAAAAGGAAGTGTAAGTGTTTTTGCAGTATACTTGGTATTGAAGCCTCATATAACATCATTGCATCAATCATATCGAAAGAAAATGGAAGTTTGCATGGGAAACTATTACATAAAGTGTGTAAAGAATCACACAAGTTACCTCACAAAGAGTGAAGGCAAAGTGTTTGTGTTTTTTTCATTAGACTTTTTAAACCTCAGATGATTTCTTCACAATAACAAAAGCAAAATAAAGTGAAAGCTAGAACATGTCTATTTAAGCAAAAGTGATTAAGGAATTACACAAGTTAGCCCACTAAGATGTGTAAATTAAGTGTAAAAGAATCACAATAATTGCACAAGTTTTTTGCTTTAGATTTGTTATTTAACCCTTAAATAAAATAATCACAAATATGAGAATTGAAAGATTGAGTAGCATGTTAGCAAGAGATTAGTTACAAATTGTTGAATTCTCTTGCAATCTCCTCGGTTTGGTGTACTATATGTAGCTAGTATCCATTAAAGAGATGTTGGTCTTAAACTATCAATAAATCTTCAAGATTTGCTATGTAGATTTAGCATTAAATGCTTATCAAACAGAAGTTATAGTCACAACTCCTATTTTGTGATTGTGAATTTCCAATTTTCATTATAGAGCTAAAAATTACGATGAAAAACCTCGTTTGTGTCTAATAGCTAGTCCACATGTCAGCTGTCTATTGGTTGTCAAGGAAAATATAGTCGTTGTGTTCTAACCACTATCAAAAGTCATGGTCACGAGATACCTAAGCCTTTGGCGCGACTGAGATTGTGAATTCCTCTGTTTGGTGAGAAAGCTTTAACTCCTTGAGTTGTCGCGATTTTTGATCTTTCAACAGGCATTTGACACGCTGTGGTTGTGACTTTGCTTCTCTCTATTCTCACTATGAAAGTCGTAGTCATGACCCTAACATGATACTCACTACGAATTCCTCTATAACTAAAGCTTTATAGACTCTGGATTGTTCACAATAGTGAAATAACCTGTAAATTCCTCTGGCTTATTTTCATCCTTTATTGTGATTGATTTGCGATCACAATTTACCATACACACACCTCGAATTTGGATAATCTATACATTATTGGAGATTTGAATACCATCCTACTTCTAATTAAAAAATATAACTTATAATTTGTAAAACAACACTTATGAAAATATTATAACTGGTTAATCTCTATTGTCAAGATCAAAAGAGGTTAATGACTTAGGTTTAACCAACCTAGTCTAACAATCTCCCCCTTTTTTATTTGGACAACTTAGATTGATCCTAAGGGAAAATAAATGCATGAGTTTTGAAGTTGTGAAGTTAGAATGGTGAATGATTCATTGAATACTTAAAAATTTATAGGCAAAGTTCAAAGTGAAATTTTCTATGTATGACATATAACCAATTAGAGTGAAATTTCTAAGTACGACTACAATGCTCCCCCTCAATTTATGCTATTTTTTTGAAAATTATTTTCTCTCCCCCTTAGATTATTTCTTGATTCTTTCTCTTGCCCTTTGGAAGATCAAAAAGAGGGTTTATAAAGGAAAAGAACAAATACATAATGAATAGATAAGTGTTCATAAAGAGCAAAAACATAAGGATTGTAATTATAAAAGTACATTCAATCAATCACATAACACAAAGAATTTCAAAAACAAACATATTTATGTACTTATAAGTAAGTTTGGAATCAACAACTTTACATTAATAAAACAAAGATAAAATGCAAGGAAATCATATTCTAGAAGATTATAGAGTCATCATCATCTCTAGAATCATCTTTTTCATCATTGTTGCCTCCGCATTCAGCTTCGTTGCCTTCCTTAACTTCATCATCACCTTTCTCTTCTAGGGTATCCTTATACTCAGTAAAATCAGCAAGATGGCAATAAGGAACACCCAATTTCTCTTGCAAATCTACCATATCATTATGAAGATGGGAGATGAGAAGGAATCTCTTCTTCATCATTCTCATCATCTTATATAACTTACGATTGATGATTAGGAAAGATAGTTTGGTTTTGGGTTTTGGTTAAGAATGAGGGACTGGAGTTTGGTTTTGGGTTTGGGTTAAGGAGGAGGGATTGGTAGGGCTCATTTTTCAACAATGAGCCTTTTGAGATGTCTTCATCTTCTTAGCCCTAAAGGCACCCATGGTATATGCATATGTGTTCGGGTGTATGGTCTTGACATTTATCATATAGGTGAGGTCAAGGAAGTTTTGAGAAGGAAGGAGTTTTCTAGTGAGGAATTTTTCATTTTCCATATTAAGAGCTTCAACAAAGTGATAGATTATTATCACATGTGATGGAAGGAGGAATTGGCTCTTTGGTTTGGTGCTCATGTGGATTAATTGATCCATAAGATAGTGACCAGTTTGGATAGGTTTGTTTTTAAGACGTCAAAATAAGAAGGCTAGATCCTTTTGAGACACTTTCTCATTACCATCACCTTTAGCATTTACAAAAAAGGTGATGATACGAAGGAGTATCCAAAAATAAGGGTTTTGATGTATTTGGCCAAGGAAGTTTTTGGTTGTGTTTGGTCTCAATTGAAATTTCAAACAAAAACTCAAAATAGATTATGTCAAGTGCAGAGATAATGAACGGGATATTTTCTTCGATGTGAAGGTTAAAGAGGTTTGACAGTTGCTCAAAAGTAATAAAATAAGGATCCTCGAAATCACGAAATACTAACCTATATTGCTTGGCTCATGATTTTGCTTTGCAACTTAGTGTCACCGTGCACATTAATTCCCCGTACGACTTTCTCATAATCGAGTTCATCCTAGAATATGAACTCATTTCAGCCTAAGTTAAAGAGGAATGCTCGTATCTCATTGTCGATCCCAAGGGTTTCAAGTAGAAAGGTATATGGTATTTTTGTTTGGGAGGATGATTGGAAAAGTTACATTTGAAATGTTCCTTCTCCTCTTTTGTGATTCCTTTCATAAGATGAAGGACTAAAGGTGCAGAAGGTTGGGCTACTGCCTTGTCCTTATCTGCTATAGAAATCTTCTTAAGAGCCATGGAGAAAGTAAAGAGATTTGGAGAATTTAGAGAATGTGGAAAAAGATAATGGATGTGGAGTAGAATGAAGTGATAAAAATCACTGTTTAGGGGGTTTATATAGCCATTTGAAGGGTGTGAAAATGGCTAGAATTGGAGTAATGAAGAGTTGGAAACGGTTGGCAATCAAATCACTTAATTGTGTGGCAATTACTAGAATTTGTGACCACTAAATCCATAGTCGCAGCCACTAATTCTGAAAAATGCGAATTAGAGACAAAAATCATTGGGAATCGGTGTGTACAATGGTAAAAAATTTGAATTTTTGACAGAATTAGCAATGGAGAGCAAAATTTACGATCATGAATTGACGTTTGTTAGCCGAGTGATATGAACCTTTAATTCGCGACCATGAATCAAGGATAGCGACTGCGAATTATAAGGTAAAAAGGATAATGATAAAAAAGCAAAATTTGATAGTTCAAGTTATGATCCACCTAATTTATTGATGCTTAATGTATGCAATAGAAAAGCACAAATTCATGCAAATTTAAGACAACCAATGATAAATATCACATACAACTAAGCATATAGCAATCAAACAAAAGATCAAGCTTTTCACTTTAGGGAGTTTCCATCAAGCATTCTCAATTCTCTCTTAATGAAGTTCAATCTTTCTTCTTTTAGAGGTTTAGTGAAAATATCTACAAGTTGATGAGTTGTGTCTATAAATTATAACTCAACATCACCATTTTGGATATGCTCTCTAAGAAAATGATGTATGATGTCTATGTGTTTGCTCTTAGAGTGTTGGATGAGATTCTTAGAAAGATTAATTGCATTAGTGTTATCACATTTGATAGAAATGTGATAAAAAACTTTGTTGTAATCCTTTAATTATTGTTTCATCCAAAGCACATAGGTGCAACAACAGCCCGCAATGACATACTCGGCTTCAACTGTGGATAAGGCAACTGAAACTTGCTTCTTGCTAAACCAAGAGATTGAGCATTCTCTTATAAATTAGCAAGTTCCATAAGTATTCTTTCTATCTAAAAGACTACCAGCGTAATCCGCATCCGAGTAGCCTATGAGACTAAAAGATGAATCTCTAGGATACCATAGTCCTAAGTGCAATATGCCATATTTGAAAATTCTTTTGATAACATTTAAATGTGATTCTTTGGGAGAGGATTGAAATATAACACATATATATACACTAAACATAATGTCAGTTCTTAAAGCAATAAGATAAAGTAGAGAACCAATCATATCTCGATATCTCTTTTCATCAACTGTCTTACCTGATTCATCATTATCCAGTTTGATGGTACCACTAATGGGTATTTTGCTACTTTACATCCATCCATGCCAAACTTCTTGAGTATGTCCTTGGTGTGTTTGGCTTGGTTGATAAAGTTCCCTTCTTTTGCATGTTTGATTTGCATCCATCCATGCCAAAACACTTGTTGGCCTTTCTAAAGGTGGAATAACAACATTTTTAGCTTTGAAGGATCATTAATGTTGCTTCCTTATTTGGCAAGGATCACATGTCTTGTCTTTTAAGAAACTTAGCTTGGGAAGACCTTCCATTAGCATTCCTTTAGATAAGTTTTGTAAGAGCTTCATGCTAGCATGTCCAAGTCTTTTATGCCATAGCCAAGCTTTATTACTAAGAGACATAGGACACTTAAAAATTGGTTAGCCAAATTGTCAAAGTCAATTGAGTAGGTATTACCTTTTCTTTCACCCTTGAAAATAACCTTTTTACCCACTAATGTGGTAACTTGGCATTCTTTAGGGTCAAAGGTTACTTTATTACCTTTGTCATATAATTGACTTACACTTAATAAATTATGTTGCAAGCCATCAACTAACAAAACATCATTAATTAAAGAGCAACCATTTTTACCAATGCTTCCAATGCCAATTACCTTACCCTTGACATTATTACCAAATGTGACATTGCCTCCTTCTTTTTCTTTCAAGACATGAATAGCTTCCTATTGCCTTTCATGTGCTTTGAGCATCCACTATCCATATGCCAATCATTTGATTCATTGGTGGCTACCAAACATCCCTATACAACATAAATAAATAATATATTCTTTGGTACCCAAGCATACTTGGGTCCTAAGGGGTTAGATATTGAAGGGTCCTCCAATTTGAGGTAAGCCTTCCTAATGTAACAATAAATATTATTATGTCCACACCTCATGGAATAATAACATTAGAGTTTAGACTTGTGAGTCATTCTTCTATGCACAATCTTAGCATGAGTAGGAGACCTTCTCATACTTTTGTTATGGGAATGTATGCAAGTGCAATAGTGATGAGGAGCAGAAGAGAATTTTTTATGTTTATATGTTTGAGCATGCTTCTTATTGTACATATAAGCATGATTTGCTCTTTGAGCCTTGGCTCTTAAGCCTTTGGGGGACTTACCTTTGCCATTAGGCATCGGTGGCTTAGTGCTTGGAGCACCTCTCTTCCCAATGACCTCAATACTTGAAATTTGAGGTGTTGTTGCTCTAACAAATGCAGTGAGTGTAGATGTAAAGGTTGAGGCTTCATTAAATCCTAGACCATGCCTAATTAAGGGAGGCATACTATGAGTGTACCTAAAGCTTCCTTACCCTTATGAAATTTTGAAATAGAGCTTCTAAGCTCAATGACTTTTCCCTTTAGATAGTCATTCTTTTTTCTTAATAAGGCTAATGATGAAGATGATTTAGAAATATTTTCCATTGACTTTTTGAGTTCTTCATTTGAAGCCCTCAATTCACTTATAAGATCATTAAGGGATTTGCAATCATCCTCTAATTTTGAGCATTTTTTCTTGTAAGTCTTCATTTGTGACTTATATTTGTCACATCCCATTATGAGAGATTCTAGAAGCTCTTCATCTACATCATCTAAATCATCATAATTAGAATGAGAATGAGATGAAGTGTTTGCCTTATTAGGAGAGTCCTCTTGAGCCATGAAGCATATGTTGTCAATCTCTTCATCTTCCTCATCCTCACTTGAGCTATCATCCCAAGTGGCTTTGAAGCTCTTCCTTTTCTCTTTGTCCCCTTTTTTCTTCTTTTTTAATTTTGGAAAGCAATACTTAATGTGGCCTTGCTTACCACACTCATAGTAAGTGACTTCGGTCATTCTCTCTTTGGGATTAGGAGTAACTTTCTTGAAGTTCCTTCTTTATTTTCTTCTTCTAATAAGCTCCTTAGTCCTTATATAAAGCATTGCTAATTCCTCATCCTCGTTGTCACTTTCTTCTTCACTTGAAGTAACATCCACTTCTTCTCTTTAGGTGTAGACTTAAGTGCTAAGGTATTCCTTTCTTGTTTTTCATATTTTTATCCTTTGCGTCTCATTTTCTTCATCTCTGCATCTTTCTTCAAGGCCAACTCATGAGTTAAGAGTTTTCCTATAAAGATATATGTTGGCACCTTTGCTATTTTCTGGTTAGATTTTTTGATACTACACATTCTAGCACTAAATTTCTCAAGAGTCAAAGACTTTAGAATTTTGGAGTTTACCTCATGATTTTTAAGAATCCTACCGAACATTTTCATGTTGGTGACAATAGCTAGGAATCTATTGGTCATATTGGTGATGCTTTCATCCTCTTTCATCATGAATAACACCCATTCCATCACATACATCTCTAGTCGGTTAGATTTCACCCAGGTGTTGCCTTCATGGTAGTTCTTCAATGCTTTCCAAATCCCATGGGTAATTTGGCAATGTTGTACCCTTCCAAATTTCTTCTCTTAAGAGAAAGCATAGAAGGATTGTCATGGCTCTCTTATTTTTTGCCACTGGATCTTCAATGTGCTTCAACCCATTATTCTCTAGGGATTAGTTCTTTACTTTTACCCACCAATTTGGTGGGTGGCTTCCATTCTTTAACGACAACATCCCATAGATCCAGCACATTCATATCTTCATCGATCTCTATCCTATACTTCCAATGAGATTAGTCACCTCCATCAAAATAAGGCTTGAGGTGTGAGTGGATTCCATTTTGTGCCATTGATTTTTACTCACTCAATTAAGGTTTTTAGTGAGACTTGGCTCTGATACCACTTGTTGGCCATAGACACCAAGAAAGGGTGTCAAATTGGTGCTTAATTTAAAAATTAAAAAGAGGGTTAATGTGTTTGAGAAGATGAGTAGTAGAAGAAAGAAATTGATATAATTGTTTATAGTAGTTTAGGTGTTAAATAACCCTATGTCCACTCTCCAATTCTCTCCATTTGGGTATTTCACTCAACTCAATAGGTGTTTCTAAACTCACACCAAACTTTTACAACTTGTGTTTATGGCTCACATAATAACCTTACACCTTCTATTTTATAGGCTTACCCAAAAATCTTTTACAAGTGTTTTCAAGGCTCACACTAAAACCTCTTACAATGGTGTTTACTAATCATGCCAAACAATCACAAAAATAAGAATTGAAAGATTAAGTAGAAAGTTAGCAAGAGATTGGTTACAAATTGGTGAATTCTCTTACATTCACCTTGGTTTGGTGGAGTATATATAAATCATATCCACCAAAGAGACATTAGTCTTAAACTATCAACAAATCTTCAAGATGTGCAAGGCAGATTTAGTATTAAATGCTTGTCAGATGGAAGTCGCAGTTGCCACTCCCGTTTCACAGTTGTGAATTTCCAATTTCCATTATGAAGCTAAAAATTATGGCAAAAAACCCTATACGTGTCCAACGGATAGTCCACGTGTCAGCTGTCCATTTGTTGTCAAGGAAAATATAGTCGTTGTGTTCTAACCACTATCAAAAGTTGCGATCGCGAGATACCTAAGTCTTGGATGCGACTGAGACCATAAATTCCTCTATTTGGTGAGAAAGCTTTAACTCATTGAGTCACGGTTGCTACTGAATTTTTGCCTCGCAATTTTTGATTTTTCAACGAACACCTGAAATGTTATGGTTGTGGCTTTGCTTCCCTCTATTGTCACCATGAAAGTTACGGTCGTGACCTTGGCGCGATACACATTACGAATTCCTCTGTGAGTAAAGCTTTGTAAACTTTGTATGCTTTGCGGCAACGAAATAGCCCATAAATTCCTCTGGCCTAGCTTCATCCTTTTTTGTGATTGATTCGCAGTCGCGATTTACCATACACACTCCATAAATTTGGATGATCTTTACATTGTTAGAGATTTTGAATACCATACTACTTCTAATAAAAAAATCTAACTTATAATCTATAAAACAACACTTATGAAAATATTAGAACTGATCAACCTCTATTGTCAAGATTAAAAGAGGTTCATCACTTAGGTTAAGCCAACCTAGTCTAACAAACTTCAAATAGCATCATTGCATAAGTAAATACAAAAGAAAGCAAAAGATTCAACAAGTAACTATTTATGTTGAAAGTGAGTAAGGAATTACACAAGTTGCCCCATAAACATGTGAAAAGGAAGTGCAAGTTTTTTTTGTTTTTGGTTATAGAATTGGTATTTAAGCCTCAGATAATATCATGGCATCAATTAAAGTGGAAGAAAATGAAAGTTTGTGTGAGAAACCATTACACAAAAGTGTGTAAAAAACCGCATGAGTTACCTCACAAAGATTTGAAAATGAAGTGCATATGTTTTTTGCATTGGAATAGCTATTTCAACCTCAAATAACATCATTACATCAGTAAAAGCAAAATAAAGTGGAACCTAACACATGGAACCATTTAAGCAAATGTGAGTAAGGAATTGCACAAGTTACCCTACTAAGACGTGAAAATGAAATATATGTATTTTTTGCATTAGGATAGGTATTTAAGCCTCAGATAATTTCATCACATCAATAAAAATAAAATAAAATGGAAGCCAACACATGTATCCATTTATGCAAAAGTGAGTAAGGACTTGCACAAGTTGCCCCACTAAGATGTGAAAATGAAATGTAAGTGTCTTTTGCTTTAGATTTACTATTTAACGCCCAAATAACATCATCACATCAATAAATGCAAAAGAAAACAAAAGATTCAACAACTAACTATTTAAGCTAAAAGTGAGTAAGGAATTGCATGAGTTACCTCACAAAGATGTGAACATAAAGTGTATACGTTTTTTGCACTAAAATAGCTATGTTAACCTCAGATAACATCATCACATCAACAAAAGCAAAATAAAGTGGATGCTAGGGCGTTAAACTATTTAAGCAAAAGTGTGTAAGGAATTACACAATTTACCCCACTAAGATGTGAAATTAAGTGTAAGTAATTTTTGCTTTAGATTTCTAATTGAAACCTCAGATAATTTCATCACAACAACAAAAGCAAAATAAATTGGTAACTAGCTTGTGTATCCATTTAAGTAAAAATGAGTAAGGAATTGCACATGTTATCCAACTGAGATGTGAAAATGAAGTGTAAGTGTTTTTTTGCTTTGCATTTGCTATTTAAACCTCAAATAGCATCCTTGCACCAATAAGCACAAAGGAAAGGAAAAGATTCAACAAGCAACTATTTAAAGCAAAAGTGAGTAAGGAATTGCATGAGTTGCCCCACAAATATATGAAAATGAAGTGCAAGTGTTTTTTTTTTTTTTTTTGTAGTAGAATTGGTATTGAAGCCTCAGATAACATCATGGCATTCATCAGGGAGAAAGAAAGTCAAAGTTTGCATGACAAACCATTGCACAAAAGTGAGTAAAGAATCACATGAGTTACCTCACAAAGATGTGAAGGGGAAGTGTATGCGTATTTTGCATTAGACTATTTAAACGTCAAACAATTTCATCACATTAACAAAAGCAAAGTAAAATGGAAGCTAGCACGTGTATCCATTTAAGGAAAAGTGAGTAAGGAATTGTACAAGTTACTCCACTAAGATGTGAAAATGAAATGTAAGTGTTCATTGCTTTAGATTTGTTATTTAACCCATTAATAACATCATCACACTAGTAAATGCAAAAGAAAGCAAAATTTTTGACAAGTAACTATTTACGCTAAAATTGAGTAAAGAATTGCATGAGTGCCCTACAAAGCTGTGAAAGTGAAGTGCAAGTGTTTTTTGCAGTATAATTGCTATTGAAGCCTCATATAACATCATTGCATTAATTAGAGTGAAAGAAAGTCGAAGTTTGCATGACAAACTATTACACAAAAGTGAGTAAAGAATCACATGAGTTACCTCACAAAAATGTGAAGAGGAAGTGCATGTGTTTTTTGTATTAGATTATTTAAACCATGAATAATTTCATCACGTCAATAAAAGCAAAATAAAATGAAAGCTAGCATGTGTATCCATTTAAGGAAAAGTCAGTAAGGAATTGTTGGACTACGATGGCTTATCCTAAGTCTATAACCTTTTTTGATTTTGACAAAAGAGATTGATCATTACTAATCTTTTTATTAAGTGTTGATTTTGTAGAAAAATAAGTCTTTCAAGTTAAGTTGGAAGAAAATTTCTCTAACTCCAAAGTGACTCGCGATCGCAATCAAGGATTCGCGATTGCGACTCTTGAGAATACTTGTCAAAAATCAAACAGGCTAAATCGTGGAGTCATTCTCGATTATGAAGAAGCAAAATGAAGCAAACCAAAAATGACAGATGAATTCGTGGTCTGTGTCACATCGGAGTCGCAACCGCGAGTTACAAAAAGCTTCAAAATGGAAAGAAGTCTACAATCAGAGCTTGACAAGTGTCATAGGAAGCCGTTGGAAGTCAAAATTTGCTAAGGCTACATGTTGGTAGCAACTGCGATTTGAGAAGTGAAAGTTGAATAATTTGGCAGGTTGTTTCGCTGTCAGGATTGTGGTCTATACAATGAAAATCACGACCGCGACTTATGTTGGCTGAAGAAACACAATGGCTATATTTTCCTGAGGCACTAATGAAAAGCTGCCACTTGAACTAGCCGTTAGACACAAAGCCATAACTTTTGACTTTCGTGAGGAAAATGTGAACTAGTCGTTAGACACAAAGCTGCAACTTTTGACTTTTGTAAGGAAAATTGGAAATCACCAATGGGAAGCTGACATATGGACTAGCTGTTATACTAGCCATTAAACTAGTCGTTGGACTAATAGTTAAACTTGTCGTTAGTCTCTTTGGTGGAATTTGGGTATAAATACTCCACCAAACTTTAATAAATAAAAAGGTTAAGAAATTCATTATCAAGAAAAAAAAAGCTCTAAATCTTTGCTACTCATTTCTTTCAATTTTCTTTGTAAGATTATTAATTTTTGAGTGTGAGCCTTGAAAACACATTGTGATAGGTTTTAGTGTAAGCCTTAAAAATACTTGTAAAAGGTTTTTGTGTGAGCCTGTAAAACACAAGTTGTAAGGTTTGGTGTGAGCCTAAACACTAAGTTGAGTGTAAGCTTGTAAAACACTAGTGATTGAGCGAATTACTCAATTGGTGAATTGGAGAGCGGACATAGGATTGGTTAATACGCGAACCTCTCTAAATGGCTTGTCTCAATCTTCTCATTTTTCCTCCTCACTTCTTGGTCTTTATAAATTTCATACACCAATTCAACCCCCATTCTTGGTGCCAAGGGCCAACAAGTGTTATCGGAGCAAGGTTTTCACATATCAAACCTTCATTGGGTGAAATAAGATCATGGCACAGGAAGCAATCCACTCACACCTAAGGCCACACTTTGGTGGAACCGACTATACTCATTAGAAGTATAGGATAGAAATCTATCTTGGCATAGATGTAGTGGATCTTTGGGATGTAGTCATCAATGAATGGAAGCCACCCACAAAGGTTGTGGATGGTGATGAAAACCTGATTCCAAGAGAAAAATGGGTTGAAGCTCATAAAAAGTCCAATAGCAGAAACAAAAGACCAATGGTTATTCTCCTAAGCTCCCTCTCTATAGAAGAGATTGGGAGAGTAAAACATTGCCAAACAACACATGCAAGTTAAAAGACCTTGGAGAATTATCATGAAAGCACTACACTTATGAAGTCAAGCCGTTTGGAAATGTATGTCACCGAATGGGAACTCTTCATGATGAAGGATAATGAGGCCATCACATAAATGACCAACAGACTCTTGTCCATTGTCTATAACATGAAGAAGTTTGGAAGAGCTCTCACCATTTATAAAGTAAACACAAAAATCCTTAAAACTCTTCCACTTGATAAATTTAGTGCTAGAGTGTGCAGCATACAAGAATCCAATCCGGAGATTGGAAAGGTCCCAACATATGTGCTAATAGGAAAACTTTTGACTCATGAGTTAGCCTTATAAAAAGATGTGCAAATGAAAAAGCTAAAGGGCCAAGGACAAAAGCCAGAAAAGAGAACAATGGCTCTCAAAGCAGCAATCAAGGATAAGGAAGTAGACACTTCCTCAAGTGATGAAGATAGTGATAGAGAGGAAGAAGAACTAGCAATGCTCCCTAGAAGAACTAAGGAGTTGATAAGAAGAAGAAAGGAGAGAAAAGTCTTCAAGAAAACTACTCTAAGTCCAAAAGAAATATCAAATGATGTCACATGTTATGAATGTGGCAAACAAGGGCACATGAAGCATGAATACCCCAAAATGAAGAAGGATAATAGGTGGGACAAGGAGAAGAAGAAGAGCTTCTCAGCCATTTGGGGTGATAACTCAAGTGAAGAAGAAGAAGAAGGAGAAGTAGCCAATATATGTTTCATGGCATTAGAGGACTCAACAAGTGAGGTAAGTACTTCTTCTCATTCTAATTCTGATTATCAAATAGATGTGTTAGATGAAGAGCTTTTAGAAGCTCTAACACTAATATGTCACAAGCAAAAACCTATAGGAAGAAGTGCTTGAAACTATAAGATGAGTACAAGACTCTAAATGAGCTTGTAAATGAGTTTAGGACTTCTAATGAATAACTCAAAAAATCTATATAAAATTTGTCTACATCATCTTTATCCTTAGACTCACTTAAAAAGGAGAATGACACTCTTAAAGAAGAAGTCATTGAGCTCATAAGCTTTATCTCCAAATTTCACAAAGGAAAAAAGGCATTAGACACATTAATTGTGTCACAAAGACCACCCCTTATTAAGCATGGTCTAGGATTTAGTGGAGCACCTTTATCCTCTACAACTACTTT
>CATIWR010245095.1:0-23600 GCA_949677035.1 Omphalea diandra | reverse complement strand
TATATATATATATATATATATATATATATTTTTTCTACATAAACTATACACATAATGATACAACATAATCAAAATTCAAGTTAATATAAGACATATAGAAAATATGGTGAATTTTTAAATTCTACCATATTTTAATGTGATCGCAGTTTGATCAGATCTGACATTCTTATCCATGTCTCAAATTGTATAAATCCAATTACAAAACTGAACTACCAACAGATACATAACACATAAAGCAACATTTCTCATGTTTAACACATTATCTAATTCAATCTATAAAGTCACCAAAATAAATCATCAATCTCAAGGTCACCAAGTTTCAACATGTTGAGAATTAGTCACAATGAAGGATCAATATTTCCTCACCCACAATATATTTGGTAAAACTATTTTACAAGTACGTATATGTGCCATAAATATACAACTTTCAAGTTTGGAACATCACTGAATTCGCATTCTATTGCCATCAAATTCTTAGAAAACAGAATTAAGATATTAAATAGGTTTTTCATCAGGTTTAGGGTTAGTCATAATAAAAGAAAAATATCTCTTTCCACATAACAAATCTAGCAAAAATGTTTTATAGGAATTTAGAGTGGATAGAGACCTACAAATTTTATATTTTAAACTTTGTCTAAATCATACATAAGGTCATCAAAATATATGAAAATAGAAAGACTAAGGAGGTTTTAGCAAGTTATGAACCAGTCCTAATGAAGAAGCAATAACTCTTCACACATAACATATTAAGCAAAACTATTTCACATGAATTTAGATAGGTCATAAAGCTACAAATTTAAAGGTTTACACTTTCCCTAATGCCCTTTCTAGAGTTATGAAATCATGGGTACAAAAATCTGCTCTAATAATAAAACCAACACAATCAGCACTTGTTTCTCTTGAGCTTCAACTTTCATACATGAGCTCTATCTTAAATTACTCTATAATTCTTACTAATTATGCATGTTTAACATGTCATGAGGGAAGAATTTCATATAGGAAGAAGATAAAATCAGTTACCCCTTTTTTCAAAACTAGAAAAGGTTAGAGTTCCTTCCTAGGTAGCTTACTTTTTCTTTCTCTTATTCTTCTCCTTTCTTTCTTTCTTCATTAGCTCTCTATTTGTTTTTTTGCCCCTCATTTTTTTACCTCTCTAATCTACTCCTGTCAAAGGAGAAATTCAATTTGTATACCTATTCTAATAAGACAAAATTATGGTGGCTTACAACCATTGTCTAAAAGTTCAATTCTCTTTTTTTAGTCCTTTTTCTTTACTCCTTCATTACCTACATCCATCTACTAATCCTCATATTCTCATTATACTTTAAATAAGCTATAAAACACCATTATTTATATTACTAAAACATACACACAATATATGTTACTTTGTTATGCAACTATGCAAACATCACATATATGTTCAAGTGCCTTAAATGCAATGGTGCAAGTGTCATCGTTATGCTTATCAAATTCACATATGCAATGATCATTTATCCTATGCATATGTTCATGTGGAATTGCAAATCATTTATACAATGAATAGGTTTATGTGAGAATGCTAATGAATAAGGATAGAGATATTAAAATACCTAGACTAATAAGATAAAATCATGGTGGCTTACTACCATTTGTTGGACATTCAATTTTCCTCTTAGTCTCTCTTCTCCACTACTTCATCACCTCCATCCATCTAATAATCCTTTTATACTCCTTATACTTTTAAATAAGCCCTAAAAAACCATTATTTATGATAATATAACATGTATACAACATATGATAATTTGTCATGTAACTATGCCAACATCACATTTATGTTCAAGTTTCCCAAATGGAATGGTGCAAGTGTTATCATCATGCTCATCAAATGCATATATCTAAGTGATCATTTATGCAATGCATATGTTCATGTAGCATTGCAAATCATTTATGCAATTGATGTATTCATGTGAGAATGCTAATAAATGAGGATATAAATGTTATACTTAGAGTTTAGATGGTGTTTCGTCAGCTAATGTGTCATAAGTAGGCTGGAAAATTACTAGAAAATCATGGCCTAAAGTGCTAATATGTGGCTCTAATATCATTTTAATGCACTTGGAACTAATAGTACAAAGTGGATATAATGCATATAATTATGGTACCAACTGGGTGATTACCTACCATTAGTTAATAAGGTAATAACATGTGCAACTTTTGCATTTTTGTTGTCTGTTTTTTGTTTTTTATTTAAAAAAAAAACAAAAATACTTTATGGTTTTTGTTTTTCATTTTATAAAAATGTTTTTTTACACATTTTTCAAAACACAAATAAATTACAAATACAAACCAAAAACATAATAAATCAAATCTCTTTAATTTTAAAAATATAATATCTTACTCAAATATAATAAATAATTCAAACAAAAAAAATTATTCATTGTTGTAATTTTGCCACAAACGTTCTGTTATGCAATCCCACAAATTATTTGTCTTGTGCAGTTGACTTAAATTAATATTGATAGCTTCATGTGCTTCATCTCATTAGTCATCTTCAACTTTCATGTTATCATTCACATATTCCACAAATAAAGAATCCATATCTTCCTACATTCTGATATAATTATAAATGACGCAACAAGCAAGAGCAATGTATATTTGATGTTTGAATTGATATGGAGGCATATCATTCAGGATGGGAAAACATGCTTTCAACACTCTAAAACGACGTTCAATAACATTATGTAAAAAAGAATGTATATAATAAATAATTCTTCTAGACCTTGTGGATTTCTACCCTCTCTATAATCATGTAAACGATAGTGTTCTCCACAATATGGTGAAAGAAATCCAGGCATATTAGTGTACGCATAATCCACTGAATAATATTTAGCTCATGGTGGCATAAGAAACCCATTTTCTAGTTTAGTAATATTTTTCAAAAAATTTATTGCTTCATTTGTTGTTCCTTCCCAACAAGTCAATACAAAAGTAAATCTCATATCAAACAAGCAAGGACACATTATATTTTAAGTTGGATTAACTTTTTTCCCATGATATGGAATTTATTGATTAGTTGGAACACTTGCAGTAATGTGTGCACCATCAATAGCCTCTACATAATCCTAATATTAACAAAAAAAATCAATATTAAATCTTCTATAACATTGTTAACCAATAAAAGGGAGATTATAAAGATATCATACCTTGAAAAATGGATAATATCTTATATTATACTTGATCGCTATTGGAGTATCATTAAATGAAGGAGGAACAATTACAAATTTGCCAAGAGAATAAACAACATATAAAACTTTCTTGAAATATTTAAAGTTTGTTTATATGGAGTGTTGAAATCTATCTCTTATAAATTGATATCTTTCATTTTAGCTAATAATAGTAAGAAATATAGCCACTTGTTCTTTAATCGAAAGATGTTTTAAGTCCTTTAATTTTTCCCTTTTCTTTACATAAATTAATAAAACTTTTTTGCTCCATTCAAAATAATTCATAACATGTTTTGGGATGACCATTCCAAACTTCAACAACCCATTCATGACTGGTTAAAACATATATTCTTTATGGTTGGGGCTTTTTTGACACCTAAGATCATATTCATTATTTAAATAAATGGTCAAAATTTACTTAATTTCTTCATCAGAATCTAACATAATTTTTCAAACTCCATAGTTGAACTTCTTAAAAATCAAACCAAATAAGCAAAATAAAGATAACTTAAATGTATGAAATATTATTGCATTTAAAATTTCATAAAAATCTAATGACATAAAAAAATGATACTATTATTAAAATTCAAGCATTCTCAAATCAAATAAAACATAAAACCTTAACTACAAGTTCAAACAAGTAAAACAAAACTTAAAATTAAATACAAATTAAAAGTAGTCATCTACTCAAATATTAAGTACCTAAATCTGGCATAGCTAAAAACATTAATCTCCATAACGAATCATTATATATAAGTTTGGTTTCCTTTGCATAAGATAATCCATCGATGCCTTCAAGTGCATTAAGTATATTTGGACAACTCAAAATCGATTCTTCATTTTGCTTTGAATAAGACACACTACTATCGCCCTTATCTCCACTTGAAGTAAATGATGTTCCTATACCCATCCTTACCTCCATTATTTCTATTATTTTTTTTTAGAAATTTCCCCATTATAGTTAAAGCTTGAGCCATTGCATCTTGAAATTGTTCTTTTGATCTACACCGACTAGTTCCTGAGTTGCTCGCATATTTGTTTTTTTTTACTTTTAAGAGCATTATCACCTTCTTCATTAGAATCACTAGAAGTTTTATCGTTGCTTATTTCATCACCACTAATAGAAGGACTCTTTTGTAGAGGCATAAGCATGAGCTCCAATAGCAGTTGTATCACCATAGATCAAGCATAATTTCTCATATTCCTTGCATCTTTTTTTTTAAACCTTTTAGCATGCTTATTCACCTAAGTTGTAGGAAAAAAATTAATAATTACCAAATAATTATTTGTTCATATATATGATAACAAAATTATTAATGATTTACATACCTGAATTAATTTTTTTCCACACATCATCATTTGCAATAATCTGGCCTGTCAGTGAGTTGCATCTCTTTAAGTAGTTTACTAAAATCCTTCTATTCAAATCTAAAAGCATTAAATTTATTGTCCAGTTGAATATGAGTATATTGTTTTTCAGTCTTTTCTTTTAATCCTTCCAAATGGTGTTCCAAGCTTTTCTAGTAAAAGAAGTTGTATTTCTATTTCCTTTTTTTCACTTCCTCCTTCATTAATGATATAAAATAATCTTCAGCTTTTTTGAGACCAAACTACTTCCACTTGACTAATTTCAATAACTTCATCTTGATTAACATTATATTCTTCACTTAGACTTGCCATTTTGGAAGAGCCTATATAAGTAAAATGACACTTCAAGATCAAATATGATAGAGGAATAAAAAACCAAAAATAACATTTTAGTCCTTCACTTATTATTTGTATAACTAAAAATATAAAAAGAAATTGATATCCTTATAGAATAAGGAAAAGATAAAGAAAAATAATAGTGTATATCACTTTGTATTAGGATTAGAAACAAACTTACAAAATTATTATTTCTTCAAATCAAATAGCAAAGAAGATAAATAACTCCAAAAATAATCATAATACCCATGCTAAGAACAACAAAATATGAACAAAATAAGAAGTAAAAAAATAAGGTAAGAAGCAAAATATGAACAAAAGTAAATAACAAACAAAATGTCAATCTATCTTCATATCTTCAAAATTCTAACACTATAAAATGTTAATCAACAAACCACAAACAAGAACACTGGTAATATTATGTTTCCCTCACTTTGTATCTATTACACATCTTAAACATAATATAATTCTTATTGTTCTAAAAGTTTAAACTTTTTAATCAAAACTTGAGTTTTGGTTCAACCATTAAGAATTGGCGATGCTGCAATAGAATATCAGTGATATGCTTAAAGTTCATCAATGTTATTGTAAACATTATTGTAAGGATGTAACATAAATGGCCAATATTACTTTTATTGGTACAACTATGGATAGTTCTGAATATGTTCATAGACACATCATTTTAAAACTGATATATTGAAAACACTTCAATTTAAGTAGGCTAAGCATTACTAGCCAAAAGATCTATATTCCATGGCTTGCAAATAGAAGACTTTTATAAATTAAAAATTTTACATTAATTGTAAGATGGTTACAATAAGATGGTTAAGAACCTAGCCATATATATGGTTAACACTTGGATATTGGAAGAGTAATTATCATTCAAGCAACCAATATAGGTGCAAAACCTTACATATTTTTGTAAATTCAAACTAACAAAACTTTAGCTTTATTATAGTAGACTTTTTATTCAAACTAAAGGATATGTGCCTCCAGATAATAGCAAAAGAAAACCTAAAAGTATATAGACATATATATGCACACATATAAAGAATAATAAAGCTTGGAAATCAGTGTCCAATGAAGGTGACCTAACAACAAATATAACTTGTTTCATTACTATTATTATTATTATTATTATTATTATTATTATTGCCACCCAAGTGAAATGAAGGAAAATAGATACACTAGTAAAAGTTGATATAACTCAAGCTAGGGATGTTTTAAGCAAGAGGATGGCACTTACAATGTGCTTAGGGTATAGTTGCAGTATCATGACACCTAACAACATATATTAGCAATAGAAAAACTTCTATATGGGAAAGCAAATTCATAAGCACTCAACAAATTAGTTAAGTAGCTCCATCTCATATGTGCACAATCTTCTACTTTAATAATGCCATTAAAATTTATCTTCATCAAACTGTGCCAACAAAAGATGTTACAAAAGAAATAAAATAGAACAAAATATTTTGAGTATGGTAGAGGCAATACCACTTCTGAGAACCTCAACTGTATCTATCCCCTTCGAATCCTTTGAACTATAATTACTCTTTTATTTCTTAAGCTGCAACAATCTAATTGGCATATTTATTTGATTAGTCTTTATTTGGTGGCCCTATGGATAAAAAAGCAAGAGAAATCAATTCTAATGATATAAAATATGTTATCCCATAACAAATAGCTTTGGAATAACACAAATGTAGTTATGTTATAGTTCAGCGAGAGAAAGAGGGAGAAGTGTGCGAAGGAGATTAATGGTTCTAACATTGGAGAAGTAAATATAGTGCAAACTTGGGGAACCTATCTCCAACAAAGTTGGCAGATGAAAAGGGTACCAATGTCAGACGAACTTCTTTTTCCAGTTTTGATTGCACAATACCTTAAAAAATAAATTTTTTTAAAAAAAGGCAACTCAGTATTCACTACGTAAACCTCTATTCATATCTTGGGTTTTAGTTCAAGCTTATGAAAAGAAAAAGGAGAAAACTATACTTGGCATGGAGAGAACTATAAAAATATGTACTTGTCATGGAGAAAACAGTTATGGCTATAAACTTGTCTTGAATTGAGAATACCAAGTACGTCATTATCTTGAATGGAGAAAACTGTAACAATGATCTCAGTGACTATAGGAAGATATTTTCAAAATTTGTTCTTGGCATAAATGATCGTAATACAACTAGTCAACGATCACTAGAAAAGCCATAGCAAAGCATCATTATGATTTGTCCATCAATAAAAATATGTAAACTCAAAAGAGACTAACATATGGGAAAATGACGTAGAGAAGAAAGAAAATAATGAGAAAAAATAAATTTTTTTTTTTTTTTCATATTTGGACAAAAGGGAGAGATAAGAAAATAAATTTATTTTTCTTTATTTGGAAAGCAAAATATAGAAGGAAAAGAAAATATTATTTTACATATTTTCAATTTTATCCTTTATTCAAAAAAATATTTGGATATATAATTATATTGTATAATGCTTAAAAATAATTATTTTATAATTTAATTGATTTTATATGAAATAAAAATTTATATAATGATAAATATAATATTAATACTAAAAAAATCTAACATTAGTTTTTGATATTTTAGTTGTTAAAAAAATATATTTATACGTTGAGTTATATTTTTTAAATATTAAACACTAGTTTTAAAATTAAACGTTAAATGCTAATATTTCTCAAATATTATTTTCCAATATTTTAATATTCAATCACTGAACATTAATTGCTAGATGCAAAACTAAAAATGCATTAAGTAAAAAAGACTATAAGATTTTGAGAAAATTAATTTCAAGTAAAAATTTTAGATTAAATTATTTTACTAATTTTATAATTTAAATTCACTTTATGTTGATTTTAAATAAAAAAAATAACTAGTATAATACTGAATCAAAATTTTTGAAAAAACCGAATTAACCGAACTGATTAAACTGAAATTTATGTGTCTATAAATCGAACCAAACATATAAAGTTCGGTTTAGTTCAATTTGTTTAAATTAAATTACATGTATTTTAAATTTAGTTAGACTCAAATTGATTTGACTTAATAATTACTTCGAATAATTCAATTTTTTTTGGTTTTTTTATCTAAAAATTGAACCCAAAACCGAAAACAAATTTTTAAAAAAAATTATAACTAAACCAAACCAATTTTTATTAAAATGATCAAACCGAACTGAACCAGCTCGGTTCAGTCAATTTTTTCAGTTCGGTCCAGTTTTTTGCTTATAAATTCATAAAAATTCATTTTACTTGCTATTTGACTTTCTTTTAATAGACAAAATTATAAATTCATAAAAATTCATCCAATTTCTCATATTTTCTCTCCATTTTGGAGAGAAAATATAGGGAGAAAATACTTATTATTCTTCTGCCCCCTCTAATTGTCTTTCTCTTTCTAAATAAAGGAAAATAACTTTACTCTCTTATTTTTTTTTCTCTTATTTTCCTCCCTACGAAATAGGGGCTAAGAAAAAATTAATGAAGCTTCTAGACAAATAAATCCATTCCATAAAAGTATAATCACTACCCAACAAAATTTTGAAGAAATAGAGATAAGCTCTAAGCACATTGGTTTGATATGAGTGTCCTTAGATCAATTGTGCTTAAGAGCTTACCCAGGCAAGGAGGCAAACAAAAAAGCAGCTACATAGGTGAGCGACAACAATTGACAAGAACAAAATAAAAAGACCGCTAAAAATTCACTTCACATGCAAAAACACCATTTCCCATTCACTCTCTGTTCAAGTTTGTGTTAGACTTGGGTTGTTAGGCAGCAGTAATAAAAAGGTCCACCGTAGGAAGTTCATCTTTAAGAAGATCCACCATAGGAAGTTTATCTTTATATATATACATATATAAACATCAAACGTTATTGAATGACAAAAAAAAAAAAAGAAGAGAGAGTTGAATTACCTTATAATCTGATGATAGAAGATGGAAGGAATAACATAATTTATATGGAGAAGAGATAGAAAAGAAGTTAACAGGTATGGAGAAGAAGTAGAAAAAAAAAAAAAGTTGACAGATAAAATCTCATAAATTATGGAGAAAGAGATAAAAAGAATATAACTTAAAATCATGAGAAAGAATATAAAAAGATGTTCTTTAACGGGTTCGAATAAACTCTCGTAAGATGATAAAAAGAAAAGGAGAGAGGAGTTTTAAGAAGTTTGGTTTTGATAATAGTAATAAAATTTCGTAAACCACATATTGTGGTTTTCTAAACCCTGTTTTAAGCTTTTAAATCGTTTTAAAAAGTTTTTTAAAATATGACAGTTTTAACCACACATTTTGTTTATTTTTAAAGCAAAAAAAAAACGAAAACAAACGGCCCCGTAATAAAAGTGAAAAGCGATAAAAATTTTAGACCACTGTCCATTTTATCTGCATGACCCACTGACAAAACTAAGTCCCACAAAATGCTGACTTGGCATCAAAGTATGTGCATGCATATTTTGACCCATTCATCAGCGGGTCACAAATTGAACTGGTCACTTTCATTGCCCAATTTAATTCGCGGTCGTTAAAAATAGAAGGGTCTTTCCTCTACACGCCAAACCCTAACCCTAAACGTGAAGGCCTTCAAATTCAAGCCCTAACTTTCTTTCTAATTTCCTTGAATCTATTGTATCAAACCCCCCACCCCTTTTTTTCCCTTCTTTTTTAATGGATAGCTCAATATCAGTATAATGATCCACGACGAACCGTTTTGGGTTATGCATTTGCATGGGTCTGAGCGATGCCTGAGCTTCGTAGTGGTGTTCGCAGAGGGCGCGCTGGGTTAAACAAGCAAACAGACCCTCCTTTACAGCATAATAATTACATAAAAACCCGTGCAGCGGTAGCTAGAGAAAGAAAGAGACCGAGGACTAAAACGAGAAGACTGAAGGAGGAGAAAAAAGAGGATAATAATGAAAAGCTAATTGTTATATCGGAGAGAGAAGATAGTGATTCTTTGAGTTTGGAGAGGGAAAACAACAATAACAACTATAATAATAATCATAATAATACTAACAATTGTAATTTGCCCAATTTGGTTGTTGAAGAAAAGGAAGAAGTTGGTGTAATGGGTGATGATAGTGGTGGTTTGAGTGCTAATAAGGTTGCTGAACAAGAGGAGGAAGGCAGCACCGCACCTTTCCCCGAAAAGGTATTCAATTTTGAACGATTTTAATATTATTGTTTTTGGTCAATTCGGTTTATTGTGGTTTTGGTTAGTTCTGTTATTATAATTTACAGAATTATAAATATAAGGTGGTTTCTTTGGCTGGATGTTTTGTGGTATTCCCTTAGTGTCTTCAGTGGGTTTGAAGTTGTCAAGCGTAGATGATGTTTTTATCTTGAGCATGGGACTTATTACTTTGCATTTTTGGTTCTATCCATTAGTTGCACATTATGGTTCTATAGTTATTTGTTTGGCCTTCAGTTCTAATTGGTGCTGGTTTGGTTTTGTCACTGTCAGGTATTTGTTGTGGAAGAGTATATGATTTCATATGGCAGCCTAATAGATGTTTATTGTGTTAATTAAAATTTCTTTTCTAATAACTTTTATCTCTAGCTCCTATTGACTGGCAAGATGCACCACTGATTCGGACTAGACTAGGCACTATTTCTACATTTGTATTACACGAACATGTACAAACTTACATGATTCTTTAATTTCACTCAAATTGAATCTTTTCACTGTGAGTTATATTGTTCTGTGGGTCTATAAAATGTTAGAAAGATTTGGTCTACCTCAGCTTTTTCATTTTTATTTGAAGTTGATTTAGAGTAATATGTTTCTGCTTCTAATATTTCTTGCTTGTTGTCTTTTCAATAATTATAGAAGGTTTATTATTTTATTTTCCAAGGTCCAAGTGGGAGGGTCACCTTTATACAAGATAGACAGAAAGTTGGGCAAAGGTGGATTTGGTCAAGTGTTCGTTGGTCGTCGTGTTAATGGTGGAAATGAACGCATGATGGGCCCTGGAGCCATGGAGGTAATCTTTGCTCTTGTGCTGTTATCATCTTCTATTATATGCGAGCTTATCATGTTTTAAAATTTTTTTTATCCTAAATGTGTTTCTTTAAGGTGGCTCTGAAATTTGAGCATAGAAAAAGCAAAGGTTGTAACTATGGGCCCCCATATGAATGGCAAGTATACAAGTGAGTTCTTTCTTCTTCTTCTTTCTACTCTATCTGTCTCTCTTCTCCTGGGCTTTCCTTATTATTCATCTTTATGATTCTGTCATGTACTTTGGTTCCACAGCACTCTTGGTGGTAGCCATGGAGTGCCAAGAGTACACTATAAAGGAAAGCAAGGAGATTATTATGTGATGGTAGGTCTGCAATTTTGTTTCTGTTCGCCATTTTTCTCAATTTTATTTTTGGTTTCAGTTCTGTTCATGTATTTTCAGGTGATGGACATGCTAGGACCTAGCCTCTGGGATGTATGGAATTCTTCTGGGCAGGCGTGAGTATTCGTGTGTTGAATAACTTTGATTTTTTATGTGCATATGTGGGACTTATCCATTTAATATTTGTCTTGGTCTCCAATTTGGTGAGTTGTTCAATGTTGTAAAGGTCATTCTTTACTGTCTGTTCATCATATATTGTGTTAAGCAAATTAATAGAGTTTCTATGTCTGGTGAGTCTGCAATCCTATTATCTAGTTTCTAAATATTTCCTATGTATATTTTTTTTAATTGTATTTTCTTGCTTATATTTTTGTCTGTGTTTCTTTTTTTCTCTATATAGGATGTCCTCAGAAATGGTAGCTTGTATTGCTGTTGAATCTCTATCAATCCTAGAGAAAATGCATTCCAGAGGGTATGTGATGTAGTTGTGCTTATCAGATTTTATTTTTTCTGGGAAATAGGAGAAGTATCCTCTGGATTTACTTTAGCCATGCTTGATTGTAGTTTTCATGTTTGTTTTTAGCTATGTGCATGGAGATGTAAAGCCAGAGAACTTTTTACTCGGGCAGCCAGGTACACCACAAGAGAAGAAGTTGTATCTTGTTGACCTTGGTTTAGGTGAGTCAATGTCTTAGTCCTCCAGCATTCTTATTTTAGTAATTTTATGTACCTTATGTCTTATTGGTGCATAATATCACAGCAACAAAGTGGAGAGATAGTGGTAGTGGGCAGCATGTCGAATATGATCAGCGTCCTGATATGTTTAGGTGAGAGTCAAGGGTTTTCTAGTGTCTGCTCTATATAGCTGTTAATCTAACTCTTTGGCTGTAATTCATGATTTCTTTTCTGTTCAATTTCTATAGGGGAACTGTTCGATATGCTAGTGTACATGCTCACTTGGGAAGAACTTCTAGTAGGAGGGATGATCTTGAATCTCTGGCATATACACTCATCTTCCTGCATCGAGGCAGATTACCATGGCAAGGTTATCAGGTACTATCAATAATATTCACTGCTCCTGTGTGTTATATGCATGTATACATACGTGCAATCATGTGTATGTACACAGTAAGCTTAATTTATCATTTGGTAGTTTCCTTGTTAGAATGATATGCTTACACTTGTCACCCTTTTTGATTTCAAATAAACCATAGGGCGATAATAAGTCCTTCTTAGTCTGCAAAAAGAAGATGGCAACATCTCCAGAAATGCTTTGTTGCTTCTGTCCTCCACCTCTAAAGCAGTTTCTTGAGATTGTGGTGAATATGAAATTTGATGAGGAGCCAAACTATTCCAAGCTAATATCCTTGTTTGAGAGCCTAATAGGACCAAACCCAGCTATAAGGCCTATAAATACTGAGGGTGCTCAAAAGGTAATTGTGATTGCATTTGAAACTGTAGAATTCTTTTCTTTATGTTTGCTTATTAAAGATACGTTTATCATGTTATGTTCTGATATCCCTCATTGGCTAAAAAGGGACCTTAATGATAAGGACTTGGACTTTCTTCCCTTCAAGGCTTTTAGTAGTGAGTTCTCCTAAGATTTCTAACAGTTTGGTATTAGAGCCAACCCCATGTCTGCTGCTCAACACTCCTAAAGGGGTACATGGAATCCTCGTAGTAAATACAGTGAGCTGTGCTAGTGTTGAGAGTAAGAGCTGTTGAGGACACCGGGTGCAGAAACGTGGCCGTATGTTATAATCCAATATCCTATATTAGCTAAAATGATAGCTTAATGTGGGGTTCATAAGGAGTTGGGCTTTCTTCCCCTAAAGGCTTTTATGGGTGAGGTCCCCTAAGATTCCTACAGTTTGGTATTAAAGCCATCCCCATGCCCGCGGCTCAAAACTCCTAAAGGGGTACATATTGTGCACATTAAAAATTAATGAAATCCCCATAGTAAACACCATGAGCTGGGCTAGTGTTGAGAGTAAGAGCCATTGAGGACACTGGATGCTGAGGTGTGGACGTATGTTATATAATCCAGTGCCCTACATTCAGTTAAAATGTTAACTTAATGTTGGTTTATAAGGACTTGGGCTCCATCCCCCGTGATGACTGGCTTCTAGTGGTGAGTTATCCTCAGGTTCCCAACATGTTGTGACTGATGCATACTTTATCAGATCATCTGTCAAGTTGGCCAAAAACGCAGTCGGTTGAATATTGATGAAGAGGATGATGGACAGCCTAAGAAGAAGGTTCGTCTAGGAGTTCCTGCTACACAATGGATTTCAGTTTACAATGCTAGGCTACCAATGAAACAAAGGTGATTTTATCTCTTGATTCAAAATTTCATGCTATTTCTATATTAAAAATGGAGGTTTAACTTGCAAATGTTTTAGGTCACATATTTTTGCTTGAAGCAATTAACTTATTGCATCATTTGATTTTTGAATTTGGAAAACTAATTGTTAGATCTAGATTTATTTATTTTTCCATGCATGTCAAGTTTGTATTTAGAAAGTTCATTGGGATATATATAGAAAATTTCAAGTACATAACTCTTTCAAATTGGACTTTTATGTAACGTTATGGGAAAAAAATCTGTGGGAGCCTGAAATGCTCGTGTAGAAGGTAACTTGCTATTTTCCATTATGTTCTGTACACTTGACAATGTAGAAGGTAACTTGCTAATTTCCATTATGTGCTGTACTCTTGACAATCTTCATCTAATAAATTAGTTTGTTGATTGCATCCATCATTCAACCTCTATACATTTGGATTGTACTTAGGCTTATATTTTGGAATGAATCAGAGATCCCAAACTGATATTTTGCAGTTATTCTTCGTAGAAGGAAAGAAAGTCATAAAGATGTGGAGCCTTAGTGAGCCTCACATTCACGATGATGTCCCCAGACAACACCCTGGTTTCTGGGGTTTGGACCCTGCAAAATCAGTTTATAGATTGTGAAAGGAAAAAGCCCCGGGGGGAAGAGAAAGGAGGGAGGAGGGGAGTGGGGGGTCAGGGGGTTTGGGATGTCTAAATTCATTGCATATGTTTTCTGACCAAGTTGTGGTCTGATGACCTACATTTTTTATACAACTAGGTACCATTATAATGTGGCTGATGGAAGGTTGGCTCAACATGTGGAGAGAGGAATTGCTGATGGTCTGCTTATAAGTAGCGTGGCATCTTGTTCAAATCTTTGGGCACTAATTATGGATGCCGGAACTGGTTTTACACACCAAGTTTATGAACTGTCACCTTTTTTCCTGCACAAGGTGAACCTCTATGCTGTATGTACGTGTATATGTATATGCTGGACATGTTTTCTTTTTTCCTTTCCCAGTCTAAGTAATCAATCATAGAAACAATAACCAAACTATTCTTCCAAAATAACAGGAATGGATTATGGAACAATGGGAGAAGAATTATTACATTAGTTCTATTGCTGGTGCGAACAATGGAAGCTCCCTAGTGGTGATGTCCAAAGGTTCATCTGATTATTTGTTATTGTCTTCATTTTCATCTGTAAATTTCCTAGAGCCTAGACGTGTTTCCATATGGTTCTTGCATTTGCATTTGTTATCTGCTTTTTCGTTCTCTTTGTTGGTTTGTTTTGAGTGTTGTTAAAAGGAGTGTTGAGTTACACAAACAGAAAGAAACAAAAGAGTACAAATGCTGAAATTCATCTTTATTTTAAGTTCAATTGAATAATCCATTGTAAAAAGAGTTAATGAGGCTCTTTATAAAGGAATCAAAATCAATTGTAGAACTGGAAACTACAGTCTCAGTGTTTTGTATGATTAATGCTTATTTCTAGGATGTGCTTGTTCCACATCATTTTGACCAGTTTGTTTTTCCCTCATCTTGAAAGTAGTAATTTTTTGATGAACGAAAATCTTTATTATGATATTTCCAATGTATGAAGGTGCAGTTTAAAATTTTTCTTAAGCGAAGTGTATTTCTGGAGAAGTCCTACTTATTAAATCTCCTTTTTGCAATTAAAATCTATATTGAGCTGTCAATTCATATAGGTACCCAATACACTCAACAGTCTTACAAGGTCAGTGATTCATTTCCTTTTAAGTGGATAAATAAGAAATGGAGAGAAGGATTTCATGTGACGTCAATGGCGACTGCTGGAAGCCGATGGGGGATTGTCATGTCTCGCAATGCTGGTTTCAGTGATCAGGTTAAATTTCTTTTTGTATTCTGGCAATTGCTGGTTCCTCATGAAGATAATTGAGTTATTTTATTGCTTCTCTCACTGGAGTAAATATAAAGATGTTGCCCCTTTTTTCCCTAGCTTAGCGGTGTTTGTGTGTTGTCTTAATTCTTTACCTTGCATTTACTTTGTGATGTGCATATGACCTTTTGTTTCCGATCAAGCCTCAACCTTTCCTTGATCTGCATGATGCCTTCAATTTTTCTGGCCTTTTACAGTTTCGTGTTTTCGGTTACTATTTTACTGGTGAAGGTGAAAGTAAAATAATATTTAGATGCTTTAGCATGTTATTGCGAGTTTTATTAAGTTTAAAGGCATAACATGAAAGAATCATCTGCTGTGCCCCTCAGTTTGTATTCTATTGAACTTTTAAATCTCATAGAAAATTAATAACTGCGAAATTGACTTGGGCAAATTAAATTCTGCTGCACTATCAGATGCTACTTGACATACTAATGGGTTGTGCATGTCAATAGACAAACGTGACCTGGCCTAGTGTGAATTCAACCTTGTAGTCCACATTTTTATGGCAAGCAATTTCTGCTGATATCTTGTATTTTCAGGATTACTAAGCCTTCTACCTATTTAATATGCATTCATTGCGGTATTAAATACTGGCCTAGGCAAAGTTTCACTAGTCTCTTCAAATTTTATTGAGCCTTTCTTTCCTTCATTGGCTTCCATAGGTTGTGGAGCTTGATTTTCTTTATCCGAGTGAGGGAATTCACAGACGCTGGGATAATGGCTTTCGAATTACGTCAACAGCTGCGACTTTTGATCAAGCTGCTCTAATCTTGAGTGTCCCAAGGCGCAAACCTGGTGATGAAACTCAGGAAACTCTACGTACATCTCAATTTCCAAGCACACATGTTAAGGTAATTTTTTTTAAAAGAAAAAAATCTGGATATTCAATTCTTGGAAAGTGCTAGGATCTGGTGCATTGTACGTATCATAAAATGGTAATAGCATCTGTGCTTATATACTTCAAAAGGCAAAACAAGCATTAGCATCCAGCTTATTATGAAAATATTAAACAACAGCTTCCACCTTTTATGAAATCAAATTGTCATGTCATAAATGAATCAAACCTAAATAATTTCTGTCAATAATGAACCAGACAAAAGCAATGTCTTTGCCCATTTCAAATGTACGTACTAGGGTGATTGTGATCTTCACTAGATAAATGCTAGCACTTTAGGTTGTACAAAGTCATTTCCATGACTTTCATGACTTCTAGCAGTGATTATGTGAGAATTGTGCATGGTGAGAACATTCTCAGCTGTTGTATGGGTACTTTTTCCCCTTCAAAGTCCAACAGGGTGATTCTCATCTTACAAAATACTGAAAACTTGGAAGAGAAGCATTTCCGCATTGCTGAAATGTTTTCCTTGAGCAAACCAACTAAAATGGGCCCGGAATGTTTCGGGCCCCCTTCTCCAAATTTTGAAAATTATTGCTTTGAATTTATATCATGCGCGCCAATTGGCAGACCCAAATCAACCCCTAAGCATCTCCTTCTCTACCTTCTCTCCAACGTATGAAGTAAATGGACAGTGACCGGTAATGCCGACACAGCTGGTGAAGGCAATGGGGAACCTGCGATTGCAGCTTGACTGAAATTCAGCCAGTTTTTTACATTATTATTTCTTGATCTTGTCGGTTCTGATCTGGATTGCTGGTTTGTTGATCTTATTATTTCTTAATCTTGCTTTGTTTTTTTTTTTTTTGCTGTGACTTTGTCAGATTTTAGTCTTTTCTTTGCTTTTCCAGAATTTCCCTTTACAGATTTTTTCCCCTTCTGATATGATACTTTGCTTGCAATTGAAAATAAATCATGCAGATTGATCGCATCACTATTTGAAAATAAACCATGCAAATCTACTTAAATCAATTCCTTTTTTTTTTCTCCCTTTAATATGATACTCTACTTGTTAATTCCATAAAATATGAGAGTTCTGCGCTTGATTAAAATTGGTTTGATAGTTCCATTAGTGAGAGCCATATGATAAGGTTATATATATTTAACATTCTTTATTAGTATTTTTTTTTTTTTCTATTGGTGAGAGCCATATGATAAGATTACATATATTTAACATTCTTTACTAGTTTTTTTTTTGGTATAATTTGATCATTAAAAAGTAACATTTACTTCAATAATTATTACAAATGTATTTTAATTACAAATATATCTCTGTTTTTTTTTTTTAAATGTTTACTTGTTTTTCCATGATTCTTTTTCTTCATTTGTAGAAAAATGTCATTTCCTCTTGTTCGTTTTCATGTTTTTGTGTTTACTGTTTTTATGCTGCCTAGTTCTCACATGGTCTGGTCTGGGTTGGTGATTTTAAAATTATTGGGACTAGACTGAAATCTAGGACCTGAAGAGGAAAACTCTCTGGAGCGGAATTGTATTGAAATTCTGTCCGAGTCAGTCTGATTATTTGGTGCTACTTGATTTCTTATTTTTGGTTCAATTCAATCCGAAATTAAAAGCCAAAATTTTTTTAACTAAAAACAATTTAAAATTTCAATGTCAATCCAAGGACTGAAATTGAAAAAAGAAATTACACCTTAAGTCCCTAAAGGGACTAAATGGCATTTTGCCATTTCTATAAAAAAAAAATTAAGCGGGGCTACCTCCTTTTATAAGTAGGAGGCAGCACTTCCTCTACTCTCTTTTTCAGTGTATCAAACTTTTTTTTTTATCATTTTTAAATCATTTTATTTCATATTTTCTTCTTTATGATTCCACTTCATGTATTTTATGGCTTAAGCTTTCGATGCGAACTCATATACATACTATATTATAAGATTAATTATTGATATTTTTTTAATTTTAAAATTTAAATGTTTAAAGTTGATTGATAATCAAATTTTAAATAATTCAGTATTTAATTATATAATATACTATATACTTGTATTATATATTTAACTGTATAATACATATCTAAATATGTACTATAGTTATATGATATAATTATATAATCTATAATCATGTAATTACTTTTATTATATATTAAACTATATAATGCATATAACAATATGTATTATAAATTAAACTATATAATTATATAATTACTTGTATTATATATTAAACTATGTAATTCATATCTAAATATATACTATAGTTATATGATATAATTATATAATCTATATATAACTATATTAGCAACATATATCCACTTTTATATTAATCATAAATGAATCTATTTATTATGTAAACTATATAGTATATTTTAATATATAAACTCTCTCTCTCTCTCTCTCTCTCTCTCTCTCTCTATATATATATATATATATATATATATGTACTCTGTAAATGCTTCGAACTAGTGTAGTACCATCGCAGTGAAATAAGTTTGGTTTTGATTTGGTTCACTAAACTATTGGTCCTTTTATTTTAGATTCAATTTTTCTATCAAGGATAATGCTTAGCCTAACCATTACATATGTAGAAGCTCTTTGCATCATGAGACCTATGAGCTTATTAGTGATATTTCTCAATGTTTTGCTGCCTCTATCCCTTGAGATTCTCTTATTTTGTATTAAATATTTTCATGTGTGATATTAAAAAAAAAAAAAAAAAAAAGCTTAATAAATGTTTTATGTTATGGTTTAGAGTAAAATTGATTTTTCACGTCTACTACTGTTGTCATGAATATTGCATGATTGATATAAAAATCATACTGCATGATCTATAATAATTAGACTATAATATATTCTATTATGTGGTTATCTACATGCAGGAAAAATGGGCAAAGAATCTCTATCTTGCATGTTTGTGCTATGGACGAACGGTTTCTTGAAATTTCTTTGGGAAATTTTGTGCAAATGAAGAAAATGAAAAGAACTTCATCGCTCAGCCTTCCCTTTTGTTCCCCTTTTCTACTGTTTCTCATTTTAATTGTACAAAATGTAGTTAGGAAGTTTAGCTCTGGTGATGGACTATACTTACATGTAAGTTGTTATTCTAGCCTTATAAAAGTTTCATGATCTAGCATCCAAGTGCTTTGGGTTAAAATCTTATAAGTTGGGGGCCATGTGACAAACATTCCAGATGGTTGTTTCCTTATATATCTTTCAATCTGGCTCAACAAAATTAATGTATTACCTGAGTGGTGAGTCATGATGTTTGCATAATGGTGTGGTAGTTATTAGTTTAGCCAAATGAAACAACCATAGCATGCAAGTTCGTTGCTGGTTTGTAATTACGGTTGGTGTTCGCACCATTTGTAATTTGTAATTTCTTCTCATATTTATTTCAAGATAACTATCTTAATACCCATGTCATTGTAAATATCCTCTTCACAAGTTTTTTGAATGTTCACATGGTTCTTCCATTTCTATTGCAAGTTAAATATTTGATAAATAGTTAATATTTGGTGAAATTTTGTGAATACTTCTTAACATCTATATGATAGTAAAAGTTTTGTGCTTGTGAATTTAGTGAAGCTTTAGGGTAATTTTGTTATTTTCCATGTTTGTGGGGGTAATTGTTTCATTTGGTCGCCATGGAAAGATTGCTTCACCCCTTAGCTTCTCCCTTTACTGCACAAAATGATGCCATTGGATGGGTTTTTTGTTGTCTTTCTCGGTAGTGTTTTGGGGTTTTATGGTCATTTTTGTTGTGTTGAAATGTGAAGGCATTGAAGTCTTTTTACTTGTGTTTTTCCCTTTTTGCCTAGTTGAAATGGTGTCGTTCTAAGGTGAATGCGTGACCATTCTGTCTTTTAGGTATCGATGAAACCAGCGTCATTTTAGCATGTACTGAATTCTTTTAATTAACCTATTCAATGGCAACAATTTTTGTTTTAGTCGGTTTTTTGACATTTCAATGCCACTCAGTATTATTATCGAGCCTCCTCCATTTTCTTTTTATCTTATGCTTTCTAAAAACCCTAGCCCTAGTTGTTGTTTTAATGGACATTACAAAGCTTAGAGTAAAAATAATGAAAACAAAGAGAGAAAACATGGAGAAGAGCAACAAAAGGTCTCTTCATTGATATAAATATTGTTTACACGAAGTATAAGAGTATGGCTTAACAATAACCTTTAACTACTACATCAACTTTTCTTTAATTTAAGCAAGATTTGTTCTCATGCATCTTTGCTTAAATCATGCAAAAATTTGCTACCATATTTCATAAAATAATATAATCAAAAGCTAATAAACTAAAGACTAATATATACAAAAAATCATGAAAATGATAGTACTTGTCATCCAAACTCTAACACAGCTGCTTCAACACTCTTTGACACAAAGTGTTGGACTGCATATCCAATTTCTCTCTAATTTCTTTAAATCTTGCCTTAGACAAGGCTTTTGTTAAGATGCCATTAAGTTGAACCTCATACTTGCAATGTCTGAGTTTGATTCCTCCTTTCTCAACCTCCTTCAAGAAATGAAAATTGATTTTAATGTGCTTGGTCTTGCCATGAAAAAGTGGGTTTTTAGCTATTGCAACAGCAGATTGGTTGTCACACAACACCTTTGCAACTTTATCTTCTTCATTTTCCAAATCAACAAGAACTTTCTTGAGCCATAATGCTTGGTTTACAGCAACAACAACTGCCATATACTCTGCCTCTATTGTGGATTGAGCCACAATAGTTTGCTTCATGCTATTTTAGCTTATCATACTAAAACCAACTGAAAAATAATATCTTGAGGTGTGTTTCATATCATCCTCGGATAAGTGAAACCAAGCAATTTAATGTGACAAGAACTCTTGTATAATACTCCATATGTACAATGCTTTTTACATATCTTAGGATCCTTTTAGCTACAGTTAAATGAACTTGACTTGGAGAGTGCATGAACCTAGAAAAACATGTTGGTTGCAAACATAGTATCAAGCTTGGTGATTGATAAATATAACAAACTTCCAATCAAACGTTTGTATACTCTAGCATCCACCATTTCAGCACCATCTTCCTTCTTTTTATTTCTCACCTTTTACTATTGGTCTTGCAATAAGTTTGCAATATGACATTGCAAACTTCTCCAAGATTAGCTCAACATACTTCTTTTGATGTATGAAGTTGCCATGACAAGTTTGCAGCACTTTAATTCCCAAGAAATAAGAGATAGGTTATAAATCATTCATTTCAAACACTTCTTGATCTCCTTCTTAAACTGAACCACCATGCCTAAATTGCTACTAGTTACAAGCAAGTCATCAACATAGAGAGACATAACTAGAACTTGCTTCTTAGATTGTTTGACAAAAAGAGTTGCTTCATTATAGCTCCTTTAAAATCCCAAACTCATCAAATGAATATCAATTTTACTATACTAGGCTTTAGGAGCCTACTTCAAACCATATAATGCTTTCATCAACAAATACACATGATCTTCAAGTCTAGCAATCTTAAAGCCTTGAGGCTGACCAACATAAATCTCCTCTTCTAGCTCACCATGTTGGAATGTTAACTTGACATCTAGCTGAAAGACATTTTAGTTGTTGTCAGCTATAATTGAAAGCAGAAATCTGATGGTATCAAACCAAACAACTGGAGCAAATGTTTCAATGAAGTCAGTCATAGCTTCTTAGGCATAACCCTTCATAACCAACCTTGCTTTATGCTTGTTAATTGATCCATCCCAATTAAACTTGACCCAAAAAACCCATTTTACACCAATGACATTTTTCCCTTCAGGCCTAGCTACTAATTGCCAAGTATTATTTTCCTCAATCATCATCAGCTCCTCCTCCATTGTTACCTTCCATTGTAGAGAATTAATGGCATCATTGAAGTTTTAGTGTTCTAATAATGCCATATTGCACTTATCATAGATGTCTTGAAGAGTTCTAGTCATTTCACAACAAACTCTTCATTTGAGTCAGATTCATCATCACTAACAACTTACTCTTAGAGTAAGACTCCCTTAATTGAATTCTTGTTGACAATAACTTTTTCCCAATCCTATGAAGCATCAACATCAAACTTGACACTTTTAGCAATAATGATCTTCTTTGTTTTCACCTCCAAAACTCTATAAGCCTTAAAATTGTTGTTATACCCATCATAGCTCCAACTTCATATCTATGGGTTAATTTGTCTCTTTTTACATTAGGAACATGGATATAACACAAGCACCCAAATACCTTGAGATGGCTCATGGTAGGCTTAGCACCAAATCATGCTTCAAATGGTGTCTTACTTTCAACAGTCTTTGTTGGACTAGGATGATTAATCATAAGTTTAAAACCTCTTTTGATTTTGACAAAGTAGATTGATCATCACTAATATTTCAAATAAGTGTTGATTTTGTAGAAATGAATCAATCTCTTAAAAAGAAATGAAAGGAGTTGATAAACTCCAAAGTGACAATCTAGGATTCGCGATTGTGACACATGTTAAGACATGCTGAAATTCAAACAGGCGAAATCACTGAGCCATTCTTGGCCGCGACCGATGGAAAAGAAGAAGCCATTCTGTGACAGATGAATTCGCAGTTAAAGTCACGCCTTAATTGCGACCGTGAATTTCAAAGTAACTCAAGAGGGAAGCAAGTCCACAACCACAGCTTGACAAGTGTCCCAAAAAACTGTTGGAAGTCAAAATTCGTGGAGGTATCTTACTGGTAGCGACCGCGAATCCTGTGGAAGAAAGATGACTTCCTTTGTAGATGAATTCGTGTCCTATATCGCATCCTGTGCAAGAAAACTCGCGACCGCGACTTCTGAAAGTAGGTAAAAGACAACGACTATATTTTCCTAGTGAACTAATAAGAAGCTGTCACGTGGACTAGCCGTTAGACACAAACGGGGTTTTCCTTGAAGAATTTGGATTTCGTGACCGCGAAAGGCAGTAGCGACCGCGATTTCATCCTGACAAGCATTTAATGCAAAATCTATCAAGCATGTCTCAAAGATTTGATGAGCTATGATCTGCAATGTCTCTTTGGTGAAGTTTAGCTATAAATACTCCACCAAACAACCATGAATGAGGTTGCTAAGAAATTTATTACAAGTGATTAAAGCTCTCTATCTTTGCTACTTATTTTCTTCATCTTCTTTATGAAATTGTGATTGTTAGGTGTGAGCATTAAACACCAAGTTGTAAGGTTTTGTGTTAGCTTGTAAAAACACTTCTAGAAAGGTTTAAG
>CATIWR010245072.1:0-56570 GCA_949677035.1 Omphalea diandra | reverse complement strand
ACTTTTGTTAAAGACTCTATATGCCTTACTTGAGGTGGAATAACCTAAGAAGATTCCCTCATTGGTTTTGGAATCAAATTTCCCAAGATTATCCTTGGTGTTCAAAATATAGCACTTGCATCCAAATACTCTTAGCTATGCAATTTTGGGTTTTCTACCATTCCAAAGCTCATAAGAAGTTTTATTGAGAATGGGTCTTTTGAAAACTCTATTTGCAATATAACATGAGGTATTAATGGCTTCAGCCCAAAAGTAATTTAGTAAAGAATACTCATTGAGCATTATTCTAGCCATTTCTACCAAAGTTCTATTTTTTCTTTCTACAACACCATTTTATTGTGGTGTTCTAGGGTTTGAAAAACTGTGAAAAACTTCATTCTCTAAACAGTAATTTTCAAATCGCAACTAAGGCGTGACTTTCACCGCGAATTCATTTGTCACAAAATGGTTTCTTCTTTTCCATTGGTCGCGACCGAGATGGCTCCGCGATTTCACCTGCTTGAATTTCAGCATGTCTTAACATGTGTCGCGATCGCGAATCCTAGATTGCGGTCGCGATTTACGTGTCACTTTGGAGTTTATCAACTCCTTTCATTTTTTCTTGAGAGATTGATTTATTTCTGCAAAATCAACACTTATTTGAAATATTAGTGATGATCAATCTACTTTGTCAAGATTCAAAGAGGTTCTAAACTTAGGATTAATCATCCTAGTCCAACAATATTGATATTCAAGCATGACAATTATATTGAAACAAAATCTTTTTTTTGAAATGATAGTTATTATAAAATGGAGGGAGTATTAGTATTAGTACTAGTACTATAAAAGATAGTTATTATGAAATGAAGGGAATATTAGTATTAGTACTATCATTTTAGTTGAAGACATATTAAGAGTATATTGGTTCATATTAATTGAAATTATTTTTAATTAATTTTCTTAATCTAAGTGCATAACTTTAAAAAGACAATTATTTTAAATGGAGGAAATATTATTTTTTAAATAATAAAAATATTTTTTAAAAAATTAATATGACCAAATAATAAATATATAAGTAAAAAATATAATTTTTAGAAATTTTTATCAAACAATAGAGTTTTAAGTCAAATTTATTTAATTTGATGTATCAATTCTGACATGTCTTAATTAATTTTTGATTGCTTAATTTTAAATCTATAAAGCTAAATCACTGAATAATTTTAATGGTCTAACTAATATGATTTAAGATAATTAACTGTAAAATAGTATTATTGATAAATTTGTCAGCTTTGAAAATACAATGCGAACAAAAAAAATATTAAAGTTAAAATTTTTATTTTAATATTTCTTAAATACTTAAATAAAATATAATCTTAAAAACTATATTTAAAACTAAAATGTCATTTAAAATTTCAAAATTATTCAAACACAACAATTTCATAAAAAATTTTAAATTTTTTATGAATTAAAAGTTAATTGTTTTAATATATGTACTTCAAATTGTGTAAGATAGTTTTTAATTTTTCATATAACTGTTGGCCTTTGAACATCAAGGAGGGGGTTGAATTGGTGGAAATTTAAAAATTTAGAGGAAATATAATGAATTTGGGAGATTGAAAGAGAAGGAAAAAGAAACAACACACAATGTTTTTATAATGGTTCAGGTGTTAATGAACCATACATGCACTCTCCAATTCTTCACAATTAGGTGTTTTATTAACTCTAAATGGTGTTTCTAATCTCACATCAAATTTGTACATTTTATATTTTAATGACTCACACACAATTTTACAACATGTGTTTTAAGGCTCACACAAAAAAATCTCTCTAGTGTTTTCCTAAACGCACATACAAAACTTATTACAAAAGTTTTGACAATTATGTTAACTCTCAAATCCAATTACAATGGTTTTAGTGCTTACACCCAACAATATTAACTCATATACAAAGAATAAAAGATTGAGAAGCAAAATTGTAAAAGTTTGGTTACATTCAATGATATTCTTTTGCATTCATGTTTGTTTGGTGGAGTATTTATAGACAATAACCATTAAAGAGACGTTACTAATGAATTATGTTTGAATCTATCAGAAAAATTAGATAAATTTTACATTAAATACCTATTAGACAAATTTTGTGGTCGTGACTACCAAGTCGCAATTGCGATTGTTAACTCGAATTAAATTAAATAGAATATATATATATATATATATATATATATATATATATATATATATATATATGTATATGCTTTAAGTGATTATATTGTATAGATTAATTTATATTAATTTTAAGTTGAAAATGCAAAAAAAAAAAAAAAAAGAGCTCATTCATGTGGTTTAGATTGTAATCAAACCGACTTGATCTATATAGAAAATTTTAATAGTAGATTAATGCTTGAATGATCATTTAATAAATATTATTTAAATCTATACATACTATTCAAATCACTTGAATTTAATATTATAAATTATGGTACTCAAACTCAACTTAATTATTACTTGAACTATTTGAATTTGAGTCTGATTGATAAAAATTATGTAATTTACATTCATCTTTAAATTTAATTATCACTCTTCAAAGTTCTTATATATTTAATAGTGCTTTACATCATTTAAAATCTAATTAATATCAAACATTTTTCTATTTATAGAACACTTTTATTTTTATAATTATATTTTTTTTTTATTAAAAACCTTCCCTCACACATCCTAAAGCTAACTCTTTTTTTTTTCTTTTTTTTTTGAAAATAACTCTTTTTTATGGTTAAAAACATTATATAGTCACCTTAAAAATATGCTACCGCATTCCTTATATATATATATCCACCTCTTTCTTTATTGTTATTTTTTCTTTTTTCTTTTTTTCTTTCCGGATTGTCACCCACAATAGGCAGATGATGTACCTCTCGACTCTTGTTTTATTTTTTAATATTATTATCAGATTTAACTAGATTTTTAGATTTAGATATTAAATTTTTTTATCTCAGTTTCAATAAATAATTTTAGATATAGCTAGATTTATATATCTAGATATTAAATTTATTATTTTTATATTTTCATGTATACAGATTTAATATTTGTTTAATTTTATTCTGTTTTATTATCTTTGAAGAGTATATATTTTTATTTATAAAAAAATTATTTTCTTTTCTAAGAATATTCTTTGTTCTCAAGTTTTTATTTTGAGATACTTTTTAATTATAGTTTTCAATTTATTAGCAATATTTCTCCCTACGAAAGGAGTTAATTTATGATCTATAGTAATAATAAAGTAAAAAGTACTTCCTGTCGAGTTATAATTTTAAATGTTCTATCATTATATTGTTTTGATATTTGCATACTTATTAATCTTTATTATTTTACTATTTTTAAGTTATATAATTTATCAAATATACAAATGAAATTTTATATTTTTTAAAAAAATAATCACGCAAAATAAGTTATTTTTTTCGTTTTTTAAGAGCACGCTGTAGCCTTTCAAAACAATCTCTGAATATATGACATAATCTTCTAAAAGAACAAAATAACATTCAAATTATTAGTCTTGTATCTTTTACCTAATGGAGGTTCAAAGGGAGCTCTAATCAACTGATCTGCACTCTAGATTTTAAAATCCCATATTCTACTCTGAACCATTTTTTGAACTCTTTCCCGTTGCAATCACTCTTTTTTTTTTTTTTGGAGAGGTTGTGAGCTTTTGAGGAAAAGCTCAATGCGTCGTTGGCAGTATAGACTATGAGTGAGTATTTGGGAATTTATATCAAGAAATGAATAACGGAGCTAGAGGAAAAGAGAGTAGTAGTCGAAGCTAGAATCTCCAGGTTGCATAGATTCAGTGATTGATAGTATGAGCAAAATTATTGAGCTACTTTGAGTGGCGAGAATTTGATATTAATGAATTATATTTACGGTTTTGGGATTTTCGACAATGTGGATGTGCTTTTTATAACATGATCATGATCATGACAATGTGGAAAATGGTGCCCAGTGAAAAAGTAGAGTTGCATTACTGATACACATCGACTTTGCATGGTACGATTTTGGTATTCTGTCACGTCAACTTAGCGCATGAGAATAGCCCCAGTTCCTCCTTGAGAGCAGAGCCCTGGGCTGTTTCTAATTAAGTTGGAATAAATACGATTTAGGTCCAATTCCTAGGGCTAAAGCCAAATTCATCTCCAATAGTTCATTTAAATTCTCTAACAAAATCTATAATTCTGTTAAGTTCCGGTTTGATTCAGAATTTCCAAAGTCCGTGCTCAAACCTACAGTTAATAGCCAATCAGAGCTATTATTATCAGCGCTCTCATTTGTTAAGACATCTTGGTTTTACCTTAGTCCGCAAGAGAATGAAATCAACAAGGCAAACAAACAAACAAGTCCGTTGTCGTAAAGCAGTTTGTGCTGCTACTCAATACAAAACATTGTAATGTTGTATGAATTAATGCAAAAGCTGAGGACATGACGCTGATGACACTACAAAACTGAGAAAGATATAATCAATTTTCTGAATATGTTCTCAGAATCTTAAATTAGTAAAACTGACCGTTGATGCAGCAATATGTACAAGTTAAAGCCCAAGCAAATCAGCGAGGCAGAAGACGTATGATACACAGGAATGCCAAAATACAAAGGCAAAGTGGGTATCAAATGCCATCTGGATGACAAATTATCATGCTGCGGAGCATTTTACCGTATGATTTGAACAACTTATCCTCTCAGGACTTGCTGTCAGGCTTTCAGGGACCATATCTGTCAATGTCATAAAACTCTATGTTCTTGTACTTCTGGGATATTATTTCTCCTTAAACTTTTCTTGCAGTATCGGTTGCACAACCAACAAGAATGAGGATGAAAGTGCCTGCAAATCCTCGAAATGCAGTCAAGTGTGTAATTTGTTCAATAGTAGCAGGACCAGCAGCCAGAATGGCTAAAAAACCAGAACCCAGAACTGATATCCTGCTGAGAACCTATATTACAAACCATATGAAGTTTATTATCGAGTATAAGATTCTTAGGAAACTAAAGAAGGCGTAAATTACACAGCAGAACTTGAAAATGCTGCTAGAAACCTTTACAGTAACTTCTGCATTACATTAGATGATAATGAAAACTAATGCTAAAATCAGAGGAAAGAAAATAAATAAATAAATAAAGATGCAACATCAAAATGTCAGCAGTCCATGAAAGGGCTTTGAGACATAAACACTAGGGAAGGTTGACAGCAATTTAGTCCCAAAATGAAATAAAATAAGGGTTTTCAGACACCGAAGAGGTGACCATATTCCACATAATAATTGCAGATTTGCAGCAACATGATATTACTAGAACAAAGCAAGAAAACGTTTTTCATTATAAGGTTGAACCTATTTTGGTCATCCTAAAATTGTCCTACACCATTATGCTTATTGTATGATGCACCATTAAGACCATGAATCATTTAGAGTTGTGTGGACTTCGCGTTACACAAATAAAAAATATCACGTATGGCCAGTGTGAAGTCATTGATTCCACAACCTGGATTGATGATAGAAAATAAGCATCTCATCAATCATCATAAGAAAAAGGAAATTACCATTTTCAGAAATGCAGCTGTACTTTTACCCGGTTGGACTAGTGGAATTGATGCACCTTGGTGCTTCAACTGTCCGCTCACATCATCAGGATCCAACTGTAGGAAGGCGTAGTAATAGTTGAAAAAGGCTATCAATAGGATATTGGTGGGGAGATATAATGAACCTACAAAAATTAGCACATTACTAATGAAGGAAAAACTGACTGATCCATTGATGGTAAAGTCCTTTCAATTTGTCATAATCATTGCTGTGGTTGAATCTCTGAATTATATCACAACTTCAAAAAAAAATCAAAGGTTGGGAAACTCCAATCATCCAACCTTGCGCTACAGCACGCCTGATGTGAGGGTCTCAATCACTAGCAAAGGTAGGCATAGAGGTAGAAATGAGATGAGCCAAGCCGAATATGCTATTGTCCCGACTTGGTTTGGCCCAACTCAGTTGTGGCATTGATTGAGTTTGGCTAGAGCTTAAGCCATTTTTAAGTTATTCTGATGAAGCTTGCTCCATTGGCCGCTTCATTTCATCTGTTTTTGAGAATCGTTGTCTTTTTAATTTTGAAATGCCAACTACATTAAAGAGACTTGATCTAAACTGGAGACTTTCTATTTAAGAATAACTTTTCAGATTAGCACCTTTTTCCACTAAATGCCACACCTTTCCATTTAACAGTTGCATGCACCAAAGTACTTGAAAAAAAAAAAAAGCATAGAACTCAAAATGAATGGAGAACAACTTAAAGCCCTGATATGGATAGGGGGCTATTTTGGTTACATGTTAACAAAGGGAAAAGGAGAAATCTACAATAAACCACTTGAAAGACATTAAAGGACTGCATCCCATACTCAGCTTGATGTCTGAACGACCATCAAAACTAAAAACTAGATCAAGTTCAAGTTAACACAATCATGAACAATCTCAAACACGCTGAGAAATAACCCAAGCCTGAGTCAAACTCAAACTGCTCGACTGCCTTTACAACCCTAGGTGGAAAGACAAGCTTATCCCAGCACTCAACTTTGAAAATTGGATAAGCAGTGAGCCAAGTTGATTCTAAGCGGTGAATTTATGCATGATGACCACCCTTTATATGAGAATAAATAAAATGACATCTAATATCTAATTGGTCAGAGATAAAAATGAAAGACATAATGACATCTCCATATATAGTCAAGCAATTTCATCATGGACAAGAAATTATTTACTTTAAACTAATAGACTTTCATTTTTCAATGAACTAGCAGCTAAAAATTATCTCCTGGTTTCAAAGCCAATGCAGCTTTCTTGAATGCAGAAACTCCAGTGAATCGTGCTAGAGTGCCAGGAAGAGCCAATGATGATGTAGAAAATATGATTGGCATCACTCCTGAACTATTTACCTCCTCAATTACAATATCAAAACACAAACAATAAACATTACACATTGAATATAAAGCACACAACAACAAGCATTGTCATTGTATGTAAAAAAAAGGTAGCTGCATGAACAAGACACTAACCATCTTCATTATCCCCCCTTTGGTTGTTGGATTAAGTACTACATATATGATTTTGGAATACAACTCCTATAGCTTTGGGGTGAGGAGGTGGGTGTGCGGTTCAGAGAGTAAGATTTTCACAGGCAAACAAATTACAAGGCAATTCAACTCAACTAAGCTTCAGTCTTAAGTTAATTAGAGTCGGCTATATAAATTCGTTTTTTCCACTCAGAGTGATCTTGGCCTATAATCTTCGGAAAGCTATAAGGTCTTTAAGTCATTTTAAAATGTCCTGCTCCGTGTGAACTCAGATCTATCCTTTCTCGTTTTACCTGTGTTTACTCTATTATGTTCTACTTTTCTAACCGGTGCATCTAAAGGCTACAACTCACATGCCCAAACCATTCAATCTCCCTTCCCTTGACTTGTCTGCTAGTGAGAACAACTATAATTTTATCCCTAATACACTCATTATGAACTCTATCTATTTTAGTAGGACTGCATTTCTCTCTTAGCATCCCTAATACACTCATTACTGGTCTGTCATTATCGTTACATTATAGCCACAACAGCCCCACTTCTGTTACATGCAACTGTGATTGCGATTTAAAATCATATGGTCACCAGTTGACATTCTTTGCACACAAGTAGTACATGCAAGGGTATAAGACTTCCAATATGTTCTTCGAAAGATACTATCTCCAAATATAGGGATTATTTAATTAAGAATGAGAGTTAGGATTCCTTTTGCAGCAAATTTTTTACCCTTCTTCCTCACAAACAAAGAAAGATAACCACACAAATTTTCCTTCACCTTCACTTTGTAAAATTTAACTGCTTAATGGAAGTTTTTAACACAATTAATTTCATTTGTATTTCAAAACTTATTATCCCCTCAATGAGGTAAATATGTGCTGTGAAGCAACACTCATAATCTATTAAGTTCTATAGAATGCTTGCATTTGCGAGATAAGCTGTTGTACAGTATTCCATTATCAAGTTGACCATGGTCCATAAGCAATATGCATTTTTCCTATCAACACATAAAATGATGAAAGAATGTATGATAAACCAAGCAGTAGATGTCATTAAGCCAAGCTATATTATATTGACCTGGGTCAATGGCTATGGACCAATATTGTGAACACCCATTAATTGGCATGTTTTCTATCATTAAAATTAGAAAATAAATAAAATTTTATTTAGTTTTACAATGATTTTCTGAGTAGATAATGAATATGCATAGGTGAGATGAAGTACATGACAATGCATTCATCAATAAGAATCATGAACTATTAGTCTGTTAAAACATCAAGCTTTTGAACTCTAAAAATTAAAGGAAAAGAATACAAAATCCTGGAACACAAACCTTAAATGGTAGGTAAGCAGATTTTTGGAGCCCACCACTTCTGCTTGTGTATCTTGAAGCATAGTTGAGAGGAATCTTTCTCTCTGCTTCCTGCAACCATTTGTTCTGACATTTGGTAATACTTCTTTTCTTTGACTAACTCATGTTTTATGAAAAAAGTAATCACTGATTACCTGAACATACACAATGCCCAGGACTAAAAAGAAGAATGAGATGATGATTGTAACAAGCCCTACATAGTTTCCATCCTGAAATGCCTGTGCAACAGTCCTACCAAAAGATGCTGGTAATAGGAGATGATGCTTGTGAATATCAAAAGAGATGTGCCATTTCCAAGTTTAAGATCAGAGATTCGTTCCCCTTTGTAAATACAGAGCCAAGTGTCAGTAAAGCAACCGATGACAGAACCCACTGTGTACTAAAGTCATTGACATGGGGGTGAAGGAAAAGGACCTGGCCAATTGCCTGTTATGAGAAAAAAAAAATGGCAATGAGGATATTAGCGGAAAGATCAGGACATTTCATAAAATACATATCAAATGATTAAACATTCATTTGGAAGCAGTAACTTCCACACAGAACATTTTCTGTGTATCCATATGATCGTATGATGGCGTCTTTATCATTTTCTATTTTATATTACACAATCATTGATTTTTCCATAGTCAACTGGTTCTCTTGGTCTTAGGAAAAGATCTAAAAAACTGACTCACCCTCCCATTAAATTTTCATTTGGTCTAAACATCCAACCATTAGCATGAAAATCCTAGCACCAAATTGCTGGAACTGAATCAAGCATGCAGCTGCATACCTGGACTACAGCAAACCCAACTCAAGCATATTGAGCATACTGGAGAACTTTCTTTCTCCCAGCTTCGCCTTCTCTTGTCTGAAGATCTTGCAACTTAGGGTAAACTTGGGCAAGAAGCTGAAACACAATCTGCGCATTGATGAAGGGAACAATACCAAGGGAACATATCCCAAGTCTACCAATGCCTTCCCCAGAAAATGAATCCAAAGTGCTCAACAAGCTATTCTGGTCCAAATTTCCAACAAAAGCATCCCTGTTTACCCCCCCAAGGGGTATATATATTCCAAGACGGAATAGAGCCAAGAATCCCAAAAGCTTGAGAAATTTTCCTGGCAATGAGCCTTTGAAGAAGTCTACAAAATCAATGGAACTATCCTCAATTGAAGCTGCAGGTGCAAAAGCATTTTGAATAATTGCTAAGACCTAATACTATAATTTGCCACAGGCCTGTTTGGTATCGATTCTGTTTTTGGGTTTTGATTGTTATTTTTCAATACTCAAAAAGTGTATCTTCGAGAACAGATTGATCAAACAAGCAAAAACCAGTATTTTGTCACTTTTGTGGGAACATGGTTTTGATCTTCTAAGACACTAAACCAGAAAAAAAACAAATATGTTTTAATCGCATAAAATTCTTCAACAATTAAACAACAAAACCATACAGGCTCTGAATGTCTTGAAGGGCTTGTTTGTATTGATAGTTTATAAAAGGTTGAAATGATTATTAATAGACTTAAATAGATGGATTTAATTTAGAAAGAAAGTGTTAAATTATATTTGTGTTTAAAGTGATAAAAATGAAAATGAATGATTTGAGATTAATTTTGTTTGTTTGCAATGGAATAGAATGAAATGTTAACTTAAAATTGATAAAAATAACCTTAATTAATAATTAATTTAATTTAATTAAGAACATTATGTGACTTGATTTAATATAATGTATTTAATTATGAGAAATTAAATTCTTATATGAAAATAATTTTATTAATTTTGAGAAATCAAATCATTTATGAGAAATATTTCATGCCATGAAAATAATTAATTATGAATGATTTATTATTTAATTTAAATAAATTTAATGTTAATTTATTTAAGTGAAAATATTATATTTATATTTAAGAGAATTAATCTAAACATGTTAATTTATGTATTTTATGAAAATTAATTTAATTATGGATAAAATTTTTAATTTTATGAAAATTAAATATTTTGGACATAGATTTTAATTATAGGAATTTTAATTATTATATTAATATCATTTTGATTATTATTATCATTAAATTAAAATAAAAATTAAAAAAAAAAAGGACACATTTTGGCAAAAAGGGGTAAATCATCTTTTCATTCTCAAATACATGTAAACACCCTAATATATTGGTTTGAGTGGTTTTAGAATGATTTATCAAACCCTATCAAACAACTCTATTCCACTTTAATCTTTTCAATCCAAACATCAAATTATTTTCCAAATCAATCCATTATATTTTTTTTCATTATAAACTTTCAATCCAAACAACTCGTAAGACTTGAAACTAGAGAACAGACTTGCAATTCCTCGAGCTGAAGGCTTATGTCTTTTGGTACTTGATGCACTCTGGAATGCTGGTGATAACAAGGCTAGTACACTTTGCCAAGCAGCACTGAAACTAGAATAAACATCTGTATTAATACCCAAGGGATGAAAAACTGGGCCCTCGCAACTGAAAAGAAGTTCAAGTCAGCAAGAAATATAAATGTTACAACAAATGCCTTTAAGTAACTAGATATCGGCTTAATTTTGAGAATTGGCTTCTTTTGTTATCTACAAATATGAATTTACCACAGTGCTAAAGACTTCAAATATTATTGGAGCATACGACACCGAATAATTCCACTCGAATCTAGTTTTATAGAATATATGAGTCAAAGAAGGTGAATGATGGGAATATAAAACAAAAGCCGAAAAAGGGTATCCAAAAAAATACGAAAAGAAGCACCTTGTTGAATTAAGGGCAATGTTCCAGCATGGCTTGGTGGTGGTGGGTTTGGTTTTGACAGTGAAGGCGGCTTTGCAGACAGAGGGTTTGAGTCTGTTACAGGGTATAGAATTGCAGAGATTGAAATTACAGAGAGACGAGAGGCTGAAACAAATGGGGGAGAAAGGAAATGATTCTCTCACAGTTATCAACATTATCTCCTTCTTCTTCCCTTTGGGCTTTTTCTTTCCAATCAGTATATCGAATTTAAGTGGTCCTCTTTTGGAGCTCCAACTCGCTCATGGATTTTTTTTTTTTTAAGATGATTTTGTTTTTTAAAGAATTGGTCATTTTTCTTTGAAGAATCAAAAGAATTTGAAAATTGTATATTTAATTTAATTACTATTTTTTAAAAGATTAGGGTTGTTTTTTAGAAGAAAAGCTTAGGACTATGTTATAATAAAATATTTAATGAACCATTTTGTTTAAACAGATTCTGCTAATTACTACTAATTTTCAAAATAATATTTAATAAAAAAAATTAATGTTCAATGTAACTCGGAGTTAGCAAACCGGCTTATCCCAAATCTTTTTGTTTAGATTTCCAGTCTTATTCAGTAAAGACAAAAAAAAGTTTTTTTTTTTTGTTATAAATAATTTATGAACAGATGAATTTACATCATAAGATTTAGGAAGAAATACACTATTAATTAAATTAAATTAAGAAATATAAAATATTTTATTCATTTACAAATTTAAATATAAAATTAAAATATAAAATATTGTATTCATTTACAAATATAAAAATAAAATTAAAACTAATAAATAAATAAATTTAATAGGTACATGAAAGCTAAACTAAGGGTTAATTATCTTGAACCCTTAACATTTATCATATTTAATTAAATTGTCTCTCATTTTTTAATATTATATTAAGTTATCTCTCATAATATCGATGATAAAAAAAATTATTTCATTAATTAAAGAAAATTTGATCAAATGTGAGATTTATATTTTATTGAGATAATTTCCCTAAATCTCTTGACATTTATTATATCTAATTAAATATTTCATCTTTTTTTAATATTATACTAAATTATCACTTATGTTTGCTCAATTATATTAAAAAATCCTTTCAACTTTCAAATTAATTTAACGAAAAAAGGCTTTTTAATGTCAGAAATACTTTTTAATATAACGATGTAAATATGAGAAATAACTTAATATAATATTAAAAAATAAATGATAACTTAATTATATATGACAAATTATGACAAATTTAAGAGTATTAACTCCTAAATTAATATGCCAACTTGTAAATCAAACAATAATAATAATGTCAAAATAAGTCCCATCAAATTTAAGAGGATTAACTCCTAAATTAATATGCCAACTTGTAAATCAAACAATAATAATAATGTCAAAATAAGTCCCATTGGGCCCCAATGTTCCCACAGGAAACCCTGCTTTCCAAAAGCTGGATAAAAGTCTGTTTATCTTATCTGCCAAAAACAAAGCCCAACCAGAAACAATAAACCCAAAAAACAGAATAATTTTCTTTTATTTAAAATTCAAATCTTAATAGTTTTCTTTTATTTATTTAAAAAATTCAATATATAAAATTATAAATGTCCATTTTTTTTTCTTACTAAAATAAAAAAGAAATTTTATAAATTAGAGTAGAAAAATTAATTAATGTCTAACAAAACATTACTTCTAAATTTTACAAATTAACAATTTAAGTATTTATTTAAATATATACTACATAAATTACATATTAGATCAACTAGTTGAATTGATAAATTATAATTAAACAGCTAAAATCTTAATTTTAAGAGAAAATAATAAAAATAAATACAATAAATTTATTTATTATTATCATGTTAATATTTTTTATAAAAATAGTAAAAAAATATCATTTATTCTTATTTTTAGAAATGTGACAACTAAAAGCAAATTATTTTTTATTAATAATTATAATTTTTTAAAAGATAGAATTAATGATACATATCCCAGTATATTTTCTTTAAAATAATTTGGGAGGGCAAAGTCCCCTAGTCCATCCTCCATTCATCCCCAATTTTAGGCTCTTTCATCTTCATATGACCAATTATCTGTAATGCTTTGTTTGGATTAGGGGTTTACAAAGGGTTGGAAAGATTTATAATAGAATAGAATTGATGGATTTAATTTGGAAGAAAGTGTTAAATTATATTTGTATTTTGATGATAGGAATAAAAATGAATTATTTAAGCTTGAAACCTGTGGCAACACTCCGATTTGAAGTGTTCTAATATAGGGGATAGAGTGAGTTTAGACGGGTTTAGCAAATCTTTAAAAATTAATTTATTTCTCTCAAACACTTATCATCCAAATATAAAAACTAATTTATAAATCAGTCTCTTTTATTCTATTTCCTTCTAAACTCTTAATCCAAACACATTGTAAGTGAACTGATAGGATTGTAGAAATGAAACTCAACATTGTTCCTCTAAACTCGAGTTGTGATATCATGGACCGTATCCACATAATAATATGAATTAAAAGTCAATAACATTTGTGAAAAATAAAGAAAATTCATACACAACTTTTTTTTTCTTGTTTCATTTTTTCTTTTCTTATAATACATAATTATATTAATACAATATATAATTATATTAACCTATAATGATATTATAATATTTAAATATTATTGTAATTATATAAGCTATATTATTATATTATAAGATAATATTTTTTTCCACAAAAATCAATTTTGATACATAAAATTTATTTATTTTTAATGAATATTTACTTTATATTGCATAATATAAATAAAAAATATTATTCAAAGAATACAATAACAAAAATATATAAATTGAATTAAAATCTTCAATTAAAAATAAAATAATACAAAAATTTATGATTAATTATAATATTTTTTATATTTAGTATATAAATTCTATAGCGTTTATCAATTTTTAAATTTGCAAATTTTATATTTGTAGGTATGTTATTTATGTTTATTAATATTATTAAATGGATTTTTATGTTTTTTTGTGGTTCATTTGTTATATGGTGTAGGTTGATTAATTTAAATATAAAATTTTATTTATTATAAATTGTTTATTATAAATTGTATATTTATTATCAATAAACTATAGGTTCATTTGATATAAACTGTAGATTTATTATAAATAAACTATATATTTATTTTTTATAAACCATAAGTTGATTTGGTATAAAATATAGGTTTATTATCAGTAAATTATAAATTTATTTTTTATTAAGTGTAAGTTTATTAATAATAAAATATATATTCATTTTTTTATCCAAAATTTTATATGAAATTTTGTGTAAACTATAGATTCATGATAAATAAACTGTAGGTTAATTATCAATAGATTATAAATTCATTTGGTATAAACTGTAAGTAAACTATATGTTTATTTTTTATTAAGCTGATTATTATAATATAATTAATTTAATATAATAAATATATTAATATAATATAATTATAGTATAATTAATTTATAAATTGTATAATGTAATTTAATATAATAATATAAATTATATATCATATTTATATATAATTATTATAATAATATAAATTATATAATTATAATAATATAATATAATTATTTATTGTATTAATATAATTATATATAATATATAAAAAGACACAAAATTTTCATTTATAAGAAAATAAAAAAAGCAACAATAAAAAAAAAAGGAAGAAAATTGTACAGCAGAACACAAGAATATCTTCTTTTTTTTTTACTGGCACATGCTATAAACCATTAGTTTATATGACTATGTATAGGAGTCCATACTCTAAACTGCAGTGTACACACTATGGTCCCGTTGAGGTTCTGCAAACCCACGATGGAGCATCGACCAAGTATATGGGGCTTCGCTTAAATTAAGGGCTATATCTTTCTTTCTATTTATTTATTTTTTTTAGTTTAAGAAAAAGATTTGACTTTCAGATTTTATATAGAAAAAAAATATTTGACCGTTAGATGTTTGTATGCATAGATTATAACTTTCTTAATTTCTTATAATCTCATTCAGAAACTCAGATCTTGAAAAAATTTTAAAATTTTAATAATTTTTTATTTAAAAGATTATATATATATAATTTAATTTTTTCATTTACAAATATTTTGAGAAGAAAATTAAAAAATATTATTAATAATATTATCAATTTTTCTCTCATGATTTATTTGAAACGAGACCTACAAATTGTTTTTAGATTCTTTTATTATACCAAACGTTTTTTAAGGGAAAAATAAAATTTAGAGAGGAAGATTAAAATTGAAGATGATGATGATTATTATTATTATTATTACCAAGGACTAGACTTTTCTTTTTACAATGAAATAAATTGTCACTTAGCACATTATGTTAAAAAAATTTAATTGTTAATTTTTAAGCAAGGCTGAGCATAGATCAAGTAAATTCAGACATTTTAAAAAGAGTTGAATTGAGCTATAAGTTGGATTTTGTATCTTTTGGAGAATCGATATACTAAAAATACCTAATCTCTAAATTCAAATATTCCAAATCTTCATATTAAAATAAAATTGGTTATTTTGACTCTAATAAAATTAATAAATTAGATCAATTAATTTAGATAAATAAATAATCTTATGCTCTACAAATACAACCAATTTTCATTTCCTTTCTATTTTTAAATACCTTAATTTATAACTTAAAAATTAACTTTCAAATTCATACATGCAACTATAAATTTAAAAATTAACATTTACTCTTATATATATAGAGAGAGAAATGTATATGCTATGGTAAATTTGTAAATATACTAAATATATGTACACTTGTATAATATAACATATATATGATTTGGCATTTATGGTTCGGTATTAGATAATTTGAATCAATTCAATTTGTAGTACTAGAATCGTCTTATTTACTTAATTTCAAATATGTTCGAATCATTTTTTTTATGCTAAAATTTTTTCATTCTAAATTTGATTTCAATTCAGTTATTTGAATTGGTTTTGGTTCTATCTTCTCGAGATCCATACCCAGCGCCTGTGTTTAAGAGTTTTATGTCCATTTAAAACTTCATTTCAGTTCTTCTTCTCCCCCCCCATAAAGGCAGAAATTCAATTCAATGACTGCATATATTTCTGTCACTGTATCACTTTTTCAATCTGAGACTTTCATGCATTCATGCTCACAACAGGAAATATTGATGCAAAATGCCCATTTTAGAACTTCAATCCATGAATTATTGTCCTATCATCATTTTCCTACTAATTGAATTCCAGCCTAATTTTTGTCCCCTTATGCTTCTCATGATCTAGACAACCAGCAGTTGTAATATCATATTATCTCAAAAACAAACAGTTGAGGTCAGTCAGACAGTCCTATGTATGTGCTGTTGGCAACAAAGCATCATTAGAGTTGCGTTGGTATTCAAGTGGGAGGTAGGTCCGTCATCCATCATATACTCAAAAGCCCGAATACTCTATTCTCCTCGCGTATAACATTGTTCTTCTGATTAAAGATGTGTGAGCATCAAGCTGATTAAATTGCTTTTAAAAAAATAATTTTCTTTTTTTAAAATATGTTAAATATGTTTTTAAAGAAAATTTTACTCATCTATTTCTCTCTTTTGATCTCTCTTGAAAATCACAAACACCACACCATCCATAAACACAGATTAAATATAAACATATATCACAACTAATCTATCCCTCTTTAACAGCCTTTATCATTTCTTTTATTTATTTCAATAAAAAAAAATTATTTTTATCATTATTTTGCCTTTTTCATTTTAATTCACAAGGTTCCATCAGTGTTTGTCTTGGCCTGTTAGTGAAGCTGGCATTAGATATTCTTATCAACAAAGAAGAATAAAACCTGAGGCAGCCGCACCGCAGGTGAAGCAAATTGACGAATGAGAGGTCAAGTTCAGCCAGCTCATTGATATCAAATGGACCCGACATATGTAAGATTTAGATCCCTATTAATAAACCTGCAATTGGAACATTTAAATCGGCGATCTCTTAGTTGCCATTTAAGACGTTACATTTATTCATTTCGTGTTCTCTCTTTTGTTTGAGTTAAATGTGTGTAATGTTGATCATGTGTATACAGCTTTTGATTGATCGAATGTCTCTATTTATTTATTTATTTATTTTTATTTTGAAAATCTAAATCAACTAAATTGAGATATTTGCCTCATGCCTGCGGTATGCAAATCTTATTACAACACATCATGAGTACAAGGATTAGCTTATGTAAGTATAAATGTAATAAATTATTAGATTTTGTTGTGACCTTGTGAGGTAAATATTACTCATGAGAATTCATGTGATTTAAGTGACATTTAATTTTGATGACCAACATATAACATGTGATTCATTTGACCAATAACATGTGTCATAATAAGACATATTAATCCCTTTTCCAAGTGATTTGCAAGTGTTTGACAAGTCAGTCACAATCTCCTTTTAGTTCTATATACAAGTGTTCATTCACAATGGTATACCAAGTAATCATTAAGATCATATAATTATCACTTGACTTGTATTCACTTGTAAAATGTCATAATTCAATCACATATACACATATTAGAATACAACCATGTTATAAAATCATTACACATCTACATTAGAATCATCACTTGACATTAACATCTAATTTGTATGGCAATCTGACCTTGTTGAACACTCACAACAATAACTCTTTCTCTCTCTCTCTCTCTCTCTCTCTCTCTATATATATATATATATATATATATATAAGTTGATTCTTTTTTCAACATAAATTAGACACATAATGATACAATATAGTCAAAATTCAAGTCAAGATAAGACTTATAGAAAATATGGTGAATTTTTAAATTTTGCTATGTTTCAATATGATTACAGTTTGATCAGTCTTACATTTTTAGCCATATCTTAAATTGTACAAATCCAATTGCAAAACTGATTTATCAATGGCTACTAACATATAAAGAAACATTTCTCATGTTTTACACATTGTCTAAATCAGTTTATAAGGTCACAAAAATAAACGGTCAATCTTAGCGTGAGTAGGTTACAACAAGTTGAGAATTAGTCACAATGAAGGAGTAATATCTCTTCATTCAAAATATATTTTGCAAAATTGTTTTACAATCATGTATAGGAGACATAACTCTACAACTTGTAAGTTTGGCACATCACCAAATTCTCATTCTATGACCATCAAATTTTTGGAAAACATAATTACGAGATTAAACAAGTTTCATCAGGTTTAGGATCAGTTATAATAAAAGAGGAATATCTTTTTTCACATAATAAATTAAGCAAAACTTTTGTATAAAAATTTAGAACGGATATAGTTCTACAAATTTCATATTTTGCACTTTGTTGAAATCATCACAAAGGATCATCAAAATATATGAAAACAGTTGGACTGAGGAGGTTTCGGTAGGTTATGAACCAATCCTAATGAAAGAGCCATAACTCTTCACACACATCATATTAAGCATAATTGATTTACATTTATTTAAATAAGGCATAAAATTACAAGTTTTGTGTTTTACACTTTCTCTAATTCCACTTTTAGGGTTATGAAATCATAGGTGCAACATTTTACTCTAACAATAAAACCAACACAATCAGCTCTTATTTCTCTTGAGCTTCAACCTCCATACGTGAGCTCTACCTTAAATTACTCCATAATTCTTACTAATCATGTATGTTTAACATGTTATGAGTGAGGAATTTCATGTCAGAAGAAAATAAAATCACTTAACTCTTTTGCCAAAACTAGAAAAGTTTAGAGTTTCTTACTAGCTACCTTAGTTTTCTTTCTCTTATTTTCTTCTTCTTATTCTTCTTCTCCCCCTCACTTTCTTTCTTCCTTAGCTCTCTCTTTTTTTTACTACCCCTCATATTTTTTCTCTCTAATATCCTCCTAAAGGAAGAGAAATTCAATTTGTATACCCATTATAATAAGACAAAATCATGGTGGCTTACTATACCATTGGTTGGAAGTTCAATTTTCCTCTTTTAATCCCTCTTTTTCATTCTTTTATCACCTTCATCCATCTACTAATCTCCAAGTGCTCTTTATACTTTTAAATAAGCTCTAAAATACAATTATTTACGATATTATAATATACACACAACATATGATAATTTGTCATGCAACTATGCAAACATTGCATTTATGTTCAAATGCCTTAAATGCAACGGTGCAGGTGTCATCGTCATGCTTATCAACATCATGCTTATCAAATTCATATATCTAAATGATCATTTATCCAATGTATATATTCATGTGGGATTACAAATCCTTTATGCAATGAATATGTGTATATGAGAATGTTAATCAATGAGGATAAGGATATTACAATTTACGTTAACATTCTTAAACTATTTTATTTTTTATTGAAAATTAATCTTTTTATCCTTTGTTAAATAAAAAAAAACTAATAAATCAATTATCGTAATTTTCAAATTAAAAAATTACCATCACATTTTACAACTCATCTTTCTCTTCATCACCAAAAATGCAAAACCATCTTCTTTGTAAGCCATGCAAAATAAAAAAAAATTAAAATTAAATTAGAAATCCACCAAATCAAGTCTTCTCCTCTCATCAAAATCAATTCAATCAAAACTCAATTTGCCAATTTAACCAACCCCTTAAACCCATTGTTAAAACTCATGTATTAATATTTCATTTAAGTCTTCAATCAACACCATAAAAAAGGGAATAAGGTATCAAATCGAGTTAGACTTGCATGGCTCTATGTATACATGGGAGAGTGCTTAAGGAACAATTGAGTGGATTCATAAGAAGCTTAACAAGGCTTTTGCTTTGAGCTACTGGTTATCTATGTTCCCTAATATAATAATTTGTCTTCTTTTATTTCATCAACATTTTACCATAATCCAATTCTTTTAGATCTTAATGTTGATGTTTTAACAGATAGGGGGTACAAGTTTAAGTTTGAAAATGCATGGCTTCGAGAGGAGGAGTTTCAAAGTAAAGTCCAATGTATTAGGCTAATATTCATAATAAAGATCTGTTGCCAAAGCTTAAGGATTGCCCTTTGTTCATAACTAAATAGGGTCATGATTTTTCTTATAAATTTTGTACTCTAATCGGTGATAGTAAAAAGAAGTTGGTTGTTTGCAAGCTAAAATCGATGAGACATCCACTTGAGCTTTTATTGAGGAGAAATAAGTTCTATCTATTCTTTTTACTTAAGAAGAGTCTTATTATAAGCAACGTTCTAAAATGTTTTGGCTCATTGAGGGTGATTTCAATTTTTCATTTTTTGTCATACTCAAGCCTCAGCAGGGAAACGGGTTACTAAGATTTAAAAGTTTCAGGACAGTAATGGGATAATGATGAAAGAGAAGGAAGACCTTTGTAATATAGTAAAAACTACTTTTGGGAGCTATTTACATCATCTTATTCTCCTTTTGATAGTAACGTGGATTTTGTCAGTAAGAACGTAAATGATGTATATAATTTATTTATGATTTCTCCTTTTACAGTGGAGAAATTTCATAAGGCAATCAAGCAAATGCACCATGATAAATCTCCTAGACTTGATGGCCTTAATCCGACATTTTATTAACATCTTTGAAAGGACATTAGAGATGAAGTCTTTCAGACTTATGTGGATTGGCTTGATAAAGGTAGATTTCCAACCTTTTTAAATAACTCTACCATTGTTTTTGGTCCCTAAATGCGAGTATCCAAAGACAATGAATGGTTTAAAACCTATAGCTCTTTGTAATGTATTATACAAGATAATTACAAAAATGCTAGCTAACATGTGGAAGACTATCCTTCCTAGTATTATTTTAGAAACACAGTTTGCTTTCACTCTTAGGAGATCTATTACCAACAATGTGATGGTGGCTTTTGAGGTCATTGCATTTCATGAAAGAAGAAATAAGAAGAGTAAAAGTGACGTTGCACTAAAGTTTGACATTAATAAAGCAGACAATGGAGTAGAATGGAACTTCTTGAAAGATATGCTTGAAAGATCAGGCTTTTGTGAGAAATGGATTACCTGGATGATGCTTTGTGTTTCTAGAGTATCTTATTCAGTTTTGGTCAATAATGAGCTAGTTGGCTTATTTATTTGAGAAGAGACACTAGACAAGGTGATCCACTCTCACCTTATCTTTTCATCATCCGTGTGGAAGGTTTATCAGTAGCTGCCAGAGATGTTGAACGAAGAGGAGAGATCTATGGTTGTGGGATTTGCAGATAAGCCCTTAATGTGTCCAATTGATTTATTTATTTACAAATGATAGCTTCCTATTTGTTAAAGCTTTTGTGGAATAGAGTCGTGTTACTCAAAGAATTTTGAAGGAATGTTAGGAAGCCTCGGGCCATGCAATTAATTTATAAAAATTAGGTATTATGTTCATTTTTAACACCAAACTAGAGAAGCAAAAAAGACATATCTGATATTTTAGGTGTTTCAATTCCTTTTAACACGAGTAGGTATTTAAGTCAACCTTCTTTGATTAGTAGATCAAAGAAAGCTATTTTTAATTTTATTAAAGAAAGGCTCTGGAAAAGGTTACAAGGTTGGATTAATAAATGTCTTCCTCGGGCAAGTAAGGAAGTATTAATCAAAACAGTGGCTCAAGCAATTCTTGTTTATTGGAGCACACTTTTATTTTTAGTCTCTCTTTGTGAGGAGTTATAGAGAATATTGAATTCATTTGATGGGGTACGAAGTGATATGGAAAACTGGAAGTGTTAGGGAATCTTCATAGACTGAAGGAAGAGGAAGGCATGGGATTTAGGGACTTACATAGCTTCAACTTAATATTATTAGGTAAGCAAGGTTAGAATCTTCTCAACAATCCCCACTTACTAGTTGTCCATATGTTCAAAGCTAAATACTATTCCGGTTCTAGTTTTATGCAATCAGGTCTTGGGAGTAATCCAAGCTTTATTTGGCACTGTGTGTGGAGTGCCAAGTTTCTAGTTAAGCAAAGGTGTAGATTGAGACTAGGGAATGGGGAGTAAATCACTATTTGGGACGATCCATGGTTATGGCTAAAGGATTCTTTTCTAGTGGAGCACCATACCATACCTAGTAGAGAGCACACGAAAGTCTGTAACTTATTTTTAACCAATTCGAAAGAAAGAAATTTGACTCTCTTGCAGGTTATTTTCCCAACAAAGGAGACAAAAGCCATTTGTAGCATTCTGATTTCAAATAGCAACTCTCTGACAAGTTAATTTGGAGTTTCACAAAGGATGGAGTCTACACTACAAAATCCGAATATAGGTTGGTGATGAATGTTAGAGAATTAATTAAAATCTTTTAAATAAGACAAGCTGAAAAAATCTTAGGGATCTTGAGGTTCCACCAAAGGTTCATTCTTTTATCTGGAGGCTTTATAGTAATGTATGGCCCACAAGAACTCGGTTGATTATTAAAGGAATCAATTCTTGTCTATCTTGTGTCTTGTGCAACAATGATGTTGAGCACTGTGGCACCTACTTGTGGATTGTGATTTTGTAAGACAATGTTGATAATCCATTAATGTTAATATTACTTCGGACAACTTCAATTCATTCCAATAATGGTTTCTCTATAGTCTATATAGTAAATAAAAAATGGTTATGGAGAAAATGGCGATGGTGGCCTGGGCTATTTGGAGGCAACAAAATTCCCTACATGGGAAAACAAATGCTATTCACAAAAAACAAAGCTCTTGACTTGCGTTTAGCCTTCTTGCAATAAAGGAAATCAATAAAATTTGGAAAACAAGTAGGTGGTTCTAGCACAATAAGAAGTCCTAGCATAATTTTATGGATTATGCCACTAGTAGGAACAATTAAATATAATATTAGGGCGTCTCTTCTAAATGATGACAATTAAATCGAGATAGAATTGGTTTTAAGAGATGATAAAGGTGATTTTATAGCTTGTAAAGCTTTGTGTAAAAAGGGTACTCTGCATATCAAAGAAGCTAAAGTTCTTAAGCTTAAAGAAACTCTTTCATGGATGTTGGAATTACAAGTTTCTCATGTCATCTGAGAAATGGATGCAAGCCTGGTAGTTGATGCTTTTGCTTCGAAGACAATTGATCTTTCTAAATTAAGGTGTATAATTTCTAATTATATTTTTTAACAGACATGTTAATGAGGCAACTCATTGTCATGTAAGAGCTGCTAAAGAAGAAGCTTGTCCTTTTTTTTATTTTTTTTAAGCCTTCTCAACTTTTAGAGGAGCATTTGCTGGCTGATTCAATCACTATAAAAATCTATTTGTTTAGCGAAAAAATTTTTCGTCACTAAGGAGGCAGATTCCATAACTAAAATTGCTTAGCAATAGACTAGCAACGAAATTTGGTCAATCGCTGCACTGGCCATCGCCAAGGCTTAGTGATGAAAATTTAGTCTGTGGCTAAAGTTAGCGAGAAAATAACGACGAAAATTTCTGTCGTTATTCCTTCACTAGGCTTAGTGAGGGAATAGTGACACAAATTTCCCTTTCTAATAATAGAGATGGAATAGCAACAAAAAATTTCATTTTTATTCTCTCACTAACGTTAGCGACAAAAAGTTTCTTCGTTATTCCTTTGTAAACCTTAGAGATGAAAATTTATGTCGCTATTTTGTTGCTAATGCGATAGCTTTTCAATGGCTTTTTCGTTGCAATTTCATCGATGTTCGGTAGGTAATTCGTCGATATTTGTAGCTAATCCTTCACCATGATTTTATTTAATATTTTTTATTTGTAATTTGTATTTGTATGAAATTTATTAAAAATTAATATTGAAAGAAATATAATATATAAAAAAATATTCATTTATTAAAATTAAAATAAATTATATTATGTTGACAACAATATTGTACATATAAGATAATAAATATAAAAAAAAAACCAATTATGTTCGTCTTGATCATTTGCCTCCACAAAATAATTATTTTTTAGATGCGAAGGTGGTATTAATGGAATCTGACAATGCATGTTATCTAACATAGAAGTTAACGTATGTTGCATGGCAATAAACCGCCAATCAAACTCATACTGAAATCGAATCTAAAACTCATCTCGAAATTGGCCTCAAAGATACTTAATCACAGATTTCATATCACATTAATCTACACTTATTTTAATATGCATATGGAGAACAATATTATACTACCAAAATTTATACTCATGTCACGAGTTTATTCAAACAATGTATTTTCAAACTGTCCTATAGGACAATTTAGTGAATTACTCATATTTAATATGAGTAATTCACTAAACAAGTTTCTAAGGCTTAACTTTACTAGTCCAACAAAATTTCAACAAAGTTTTGGCATAGCTAGAACCTATCGAACCTCAACTTTGATGCAAACAACCAATGCGGATTAATCAAGGATTCACTTCAACTTCAAAACCCAATCACACGGGGAAGGCTAAAGAAATTTAATGAGGTAATTGAAACATTCATGCAATAAGGAGTAACACTTGGATTAGCCCAATAAGAGCAAATAATGCATTAAACCTAATTAAAAGATGATGAGAGTTTAAACTCTTCGAATGGAACATTTAATACAATAGAGCCCAACTTGTGAAGAGGACCAAAAGCCCAACCCAATTTGGCTAAGACATGAAACAAGAAGTCCAAGACATGTAAAATGAAACCCAAAGCGTATAAGCTTGGAAATAAGGTCCAACATCAAATATTCTTGCAAGATATATTTCGTTGACAATTTTTCCTAATACTATTAGGATTTCCTCATTAGGCTAAATCCTCTTCCTTTTCTATTTAAGATTAGTTGTTCTTCAGTTAGGAAAACATCTTGGTCTAATCTTGTTGACCAATTATAATATTTCTTTAGTTTTCCTATTTAGCTTAGGATTGTCTCTTTTCCTTATTGCATTAGGAAATTTTGAATTCGTTTAGGAAATGTAAACCAAATCCTATTAGGTTTTGGATCAAGTATTGTGAGACTATAAATAGCCTCTTATTCAGCCAAGAGGACATTCAATCAATAATATTTATTTTAGCGATTTTGCTTATGAGATTAAATTCTCTCCCTAAATTTTTTAGTGGATTTGGTGAGATTGTTAAGTGAAAACTTAATAATTTCATAAACTTGTCAATTCTAATTTTAAATTGGTTTGGTTGATTCAGGGCTTGAAAACACAACTTTGAATCTTTATAACTTAGGTTCCTAGAAACAAGTTTCTAGAGATCTAGTTGAAATTTGAAGATTAAAACTCCAATACTTGGTTTGATGGATTTGGGCAACTATTTTTAGTTGAGATTTGAAGATCTCTATAAATAAGTTTTCTAGAGATTTAGTTGAGATTTGAAGATCAAAACTCCAATACTTGATTTGATAGATTTGGGCAACTATTTTTAAGCATAAAAGTGAGGAATCAAATCCAATTTTGTCCGTATCAAATATGAGGTCTATAATTGACATCCCTATATGAAAAAAAAACACTTATAATATTTCTTTAACCATAACCCTAATACCACGAAATAACTTGTATGAAAAAACACTGAACACAACCATTTATCACAAATCAATACCACAATTCATTCATCAGTAATTTTCTAAATTTATATAAATTAATGTATATTACATAACAATAATTAAATGAACATTACATTCCACAATTAAGAATCATATAACATAAAATTAAAAATTAATTTGTAATTAATATATCAAATAAATATATATAGTAACATTAATTCCTTAATTACTAGTAACTTCCTCATAATTCATAACTAGCTAATTAAATAAATAAGCTAATTAATTATTTCCCAAATTCATCTTAATAATTACTTTTAAATTTTATAATTAATATTAAAATAATATCATAAATATTAATTTCTAATTTCCTTAAAAAATCTACTAAATAATATAATATACTATAAATTAATTTCACAATTAATAATAAATTCCTAATAATTTCTAACTTTTGAATTTATCAAAAAATAATAACAGTACTTAATGCCTAAATTTCAAATTAATAACATATTTATTTTATTCGCTAATTCATATTCTTATAATGAATTACAAATTAAATAATTAATTCCTAATTTTCTAATTCATTACAACATTAAAACTTGATTTATTAGTTTCTATTTATTATAAATTTAATTACGATAATTAATTTTCTAATTACTGACAGAATTTTTCAATTAATTAATTTCTACTTAATCAAATAATTTTCTAATCACTTACTATTTGAAATATTCAATTAATTTTAAAAATTCAGTATAATTTTCTCTAAAAATTGAAAATACATCACTAAATAAAATCATCTAATTTATTTCACATACTTTCAACATTTCAACTAATTTTCACATAATTAATAATTATAAATTTATATATAATAACCCAAAACATAAAATATTATTCCTAAGTATCACATAATTTGCAATAAAACTATTTAAATAATATTATGAAAAATAAAAAAAATTTCAAATATCAATATTTCATATTTCAAATTTAACATCATTTACAAAAGAAATAAATTTCATAAATTAACAATTTTTACATAATTTACAATATATATATATATATATATATATATATATATATATATATATATTCATAACTTCAACATAATTTCATAAAATTTATGACATGTAATTTCAACGTACAATACAATTTTAATAAAATCAACTAAATAATACACAAAAATAACAAAATTTTCTAAATCAAAATTAATAAAATATTATACAAAACATTAAAATCAACATATACCTTATAAATTTTTAAGAATCTAAAGAGAGAGCCCAAATCAAACCAAACCTACCAAACTAACTCACACAAAATCAAATCTAAAATCCATAAAATGGCAAGAGGAATTGGACGATGATGAGGAGGAGCTAGACATGTTGCCCGCGGCAAGTGATTGGAAGTGTTGTTGGCGGCGAGCTTAAGTGCAAAGAAGAAGAAGAAGGAGAAAGAAAAAAAATGGGAGGCAAAGGTCGGGGTTGCTGTAAGGCAACCCTAATGGGCTGACGACGGCCTGGGCCATTGTTAGCCCATTAGTGTTCGTCGACATGTGATGTCGACAGACTTGGCAACGACCTGGCATGTCACTAAAATAGCGACGACTTAGCCTGTCGCTAGACTGGGAGTTAGCCCAGGCTCCCCTACCTAACGACGGGTCGAGCCATCGCAAGCTTAACGATGACTCAATCCATCGCTAGGCTGGGGAACCGGGGCCAGGCTCCTCACTTAGTGACAGGTCAAGCCGTCACTAGCTTATCGACGACCTAGTCTGTTGCTAGGCCTCTAGCCTTAATGACGAGTTGGGTCATTGCTAGCTTAGCGACTCCACCAGTCGTTACGTTATAGGCCTCACCAGGCCTCCAGCCCTAGTGACTGTCCGGTCCGTCGCTATTTTTTAATTAATTTAAAATAATTATTTTAAAATTTTATTCAACTAATTATAATATTTTAAATTCATTATAACATCGTTTATGATTATGTAACATTAAACCTAATTATTAATTAAATTATAATTACTAATTATTACTAATATCTTAATATATATATTCTTCATGTTAAATATTTTATTTAATATTGTCATTCTTATATTATGTTATTTAAAATATTATATTATAAATCAATATTAATAATATGTTATAATATTTCATATTATTTATATATAATTTAATCTTTATAACATTTTTAAATTATTTAATATTTAAAATAGTTTATAATATTTTTTTTTTTTATTTTCTTCTGCAAATGGAATTTTCATTGCTATTTAGAGATGAAAATTTTATCGTTGATTTGTTCTTATTGTCGTCGCTAATCCATCTATATAATAGCGACAACTTTATTCCATCGCTAATTTGTGATGAAATGACCGTCGCTAACTTTAGCTTCTAAAATTTTCATCACTAGTCTATCGGCAAAAGACTAACGCTACCTTGTTGACACCTTACCTAAAAATTTAGTGACATATTTCAAATCCATTGCTGATTTTTGAGATTTTGTCACTAATCTCTTAGTAATTTGTCGCTAATTAGTCATGGAAAAAATATTGAATTAAAATTGATCCAAAGTAACTGAATTATATTGAATTAAATAAAATTGAAACCTAAACTAAATTGAACTAAAGTTTAAAGTATTTGAATCAAAACTAAAGTATTAAAACCGAACCGAAATTTATAAATGTTAATTTAGACTCTATGTATTTCATAGAAAATAACTTATCTGAGAAAAATATTTTTTGAAAAAATATTTTTTAAGGAAAATATTTTATGTGTAACATATTTTTCTGGTGTTTGGAATACAATAAAAAAATATTAAAATTTATTTTGATTCATAAGATTATAGCAAAATTTAGACCTTAAATTTTTTTTATATTTATACTATTTATTATTTAATATAAGAAAAAATATATTAAAAATAAAATTTTTTTATGAATCTCATCTATCATACCGTCTGTTAACGATGACCTGTGATGAATGTTAATAATCAAGAATGACCAGTAATAATAAAAACTTGTATTTATATGATTTATTTTTTCATTTGAATGAGTTTGTCAAAGTCTAAAAAATAACATTCTATTTTTGAAATGAAAAGTTATTTTCCTAAAAATTATTTTAATTTTTTTATTAAGAAAATATTTTTCTTTGATTAACTTTTTTAGGTGTATCAAATAGAGAAAAATATAAATAATATTTTCTTATAATATATTTTCTGCAAAATAAAAAAGCTTTAAATTCTAAATATTTTTAAATAATAGGTTTAAAATCAAATTCAATCATCCAATCACGAATAACCCCTTGGCAAGCTAAGGTTAATTCAGAAAAGGACAAAAAAAAAAAAATTGTGAAGTCCAAATCTAATACACATGGATTGATGACAATAAGGTCTCTATCACCTTTTCAATGCACATCTAATAAGGTTGTTTTCTTTTGTGAAGGAAAGAAAGTAAAGGATGGGTCTTTTCTTCTTGTCGTCGCTTTTGAAAAGGAGCTCTATCACGCAAACGTTGGAAATTTCTTACCCCTTAAGCGTTTTCTTTTTGCACACGTCTCGGGTGAAAGAGACAAATTTTTCGTTTCAGCAAAATGTCTCTTTTATCCTTGTTTCTATTCTTTCCCTCTCAATCTTCTAAAGTTTCAGTTTTTACCCGCAAAATTTGCTTTTAAATTTCGAAGAAAATTAAAGTTAAAAGATTCTTCACTATGCTCATCCTAAGAAAACTCGCAGTCGTCAAGACAGAAATAAAAGTTATTGAGAAATCTTTTTCATTTTTTTTAAAAGTGACATCTCTTATTTGTAATTTTTTTTTCAATTTCTCATATTCATTATGATAGCGAAAGTTAACAACAAAATCAAAAGAGTCTTTATTTTTTTGGGATTTACTCTACTTTATAGTCAATTTAAATGTTTAGAAAATATTTCTAATAATACGCTCAAAGAATTAAAATGATCATCAATAATAACAATCATTCTATCCAGATCATATTCTAAAATAAGAATAATTACTTCTTACTTCAAATTGCTCCTTAGTCATCCGAACCGCAGGCAAGAGCGCCAAACTCAATTTCTTAATTAAAAAAATTTATGAATTTAAATTTATTTTAAAAGGTCTTTCGGTCCTGATTTTAATAATTTGTATTTGACTAAGTCCAAGGTTAAACAAAGCCAATATATGATCACTTAACTCTTATCATCTAGTTTCATTCAACGCTAAATCTCGATATCACCTATTGTTAATAGATTGATTATATTTTATTGTGAATAATAATTTACTAAATTTCTCCAAAGACTGTAATTTATCTCCACATTAATAGGTGATTGTAAATCGTTGATGTTGAATGTGTTGTTTCTCAAAATATTTGAAATTTATGATAATACTCCTAAAAAAAAAACTATATAAAACATTAACTCACAGAGAAATAATTGAAATAAACTCTAATTTTACTTATGCTCCTTTTACTTTATAAAAATATTAAATAATTAATGTCTATTTGTCAACTCAAAAGAGAAATAATTAAATTACATGGTACATGATAGATAACTGGCGTTCATTGTACTATTTTTTTAAAAAAATTTGGGATACTGAAATAAATCACCAAATTTTTAGGGCAGTGTTTGGTGGACGGTGTTTTGGTTTTTATCGGTAAAAAGACAAAATGCGTTGTTCAATGGAATCCGTCTCTTCAAACATTTTCCCTATCTTTTTGCACCGCCCAAAGGGAACCTTTTAACGGTTGGGGATTTGGGGAAAATGGTTGAGAGGTCCAATCCAAATACACTCCGTCGAGCCATATGGACCATTCCCCACACCACGTGGATTAGCTGCAGACCCGTGTGGCCTCACCCGCTCCCCACCTGGCCCTGCTTACATTCTAAGAATCTGATTTAATAATCTTTTACGATATTTATTAGGCGATTTAGATTTTTTCTTTTGGGTAGAATTGTATCACTCATTGCGAATAATATGAATGATTAAAAAAATAGTTATTGATTGTCCAAAGAAAAGTTCGAATTACAGAAGATGTCAACGGAAATGATATTCTTTTTTAAAATAAATTACTATTAATTTTAATATTTTATAAAATTTATTAATTAAAATATTTATTGTAAAATTAAATTACTATATATGTTGATATTTAATTCTCTTAATACATTATTTTTCTATTTAATAATATTAAAATAATAATTTTATTTTTAAATTAATTTTAAATCTTATGCTAATTTTATTACTTTACAACCAATAGAAGAGATACTATTAATATCCAATACTAAAACATACTCGTACTAAAAATCTGAAACTTTTCTTATAATTTATAATTTCATAATTTCCAATCCAATTTATACACATTTTGATTTTGGAAAATAGAAAAAATTAATGAATAATATCTCAAAATCAAATACACATGCATAAAATTAAACATTCATCATTTTTAATTTTTATATATGCCTAAAATTACAATTCAGAATAAATAATAAAAAAATTATAAATATGAATTTGCTTATGAAAAAATAGCAAATAAAAGATGAATAGATCAAAATAATGATTAAAATTATAATATCCTAATTTCTTAAAAGGATATTTAAAATAAAAAACAAAATATTTTTTTTATTATTTAAAGCAAAAATAATATTAAACATTTTTATTTTAACTTTTATGTTTACCAGCATTATTGTTACAAAAAGCTAACAAAATGACTTACCGTTGATTAAATTAAATCTAAATGATTAAATAATATTATTTTAAAAATAAAGATTATAGTTACAAAAATCTAACAAGATAACTTACTGTTGATTAAATTAAATCTAAATGATTAAATAATATAGTTTTAAAAATAAAGATTATGAATAGTGAATTATATCAAAGTTCAGAGTAAATAATAATTCATCTAATTCTTGATGAGGTAAAATGACATATGTCATAGGCAATTTTTTATTTTATGATAATTTGAAATTCCTTTTCGCAAAAATTGATATATCATAATGTTGGGTCCTACATGAATTGAAAATTGGATCTTATGTTATATTATCTTCTTTGTTTAAATTTTTATTTTACGGACTATGTTATAGTATCTCTTTTTTTAAAATTTTTATTTTATGGACTTATCTTGTACTTTGAGCTTTTTATTAGTTTCTTTTTGAGGGATAAAGTTATGGTTCATAAATAGCACCTCTTGCTTTTTTTTTTTTTATGGTTGGAAGTTTCTATAAATTTGGTAAACTTTTTATTTTGTCAGATTTCGTTGTAATTGAATATTAAATTTACCTTTTGAATTAAAACATAATTTATTCTTGAAATTTTGGCTTAATTGTGAATCATATTAAATATTTTTCATAAATTACAATCCCATCTTTTTCCATTGTAATGATGGACTATAAAATAGAAATACAATTTTCATCTGTTCCAACACTTGTTGATTTTTTTAGAATAATATAAAACCTTCCATTTTTGAATAAATAAAATATATTGTAATACATGAATATATAAAATAATGACTAACTTATCAAAAAGGTGTGTGTATATATATATATATATATCAATGAAATTTTGTATTAATATTCTCCAATTAAATTGATAAGGAGACATTGAATTTTAACAATAACACTTTATTCGATAATTATTTTAAATTACATTTTTACTTAAATATAATTCAACAAGTTCAATAATCTGAATATATTTAAAAAATTATACTATTTAATATAAGAAAAATTCTAGCTAGACAAGAGGAATATGAATACATTGTGTTATGTTATTTATTATTGAGTTAAATAATAATAATAATATTTCAAATAAATAAGGCAGCGGGCGTTTGATGAGAAATATATTTAGATGCCTAGATCACAAGTTTAGGAAACTGGTTAAATAAGTGTAATTTTTAAGTGTATTTGGATGTAAGCAAGTGTAAAATTAAAAAGAATTTGTTATTTTTTATTATTTAATTTTTTCAATAGATAAAGTAACTTATTAATAAAAATAAATGAAATTGAGAGAAGTTATTAAAATATTTTATAATTATTAATTTAAATAAATTTATTTAATATAATAAAAATATTTACTTTAATAAATTTAAGATAACATAATATTTATAATATAATTGATATATTTCTTAAGAAAAAGTATGCAAAAACTTCGCTTTTGTTAAAGAATAACTATTTTATTTTTTTCAGAAATTGCTTTACTTAGATAAATACCTTGAAATCAAATAATATCAAAACATTTAGGGCTTGTTTAGTATATTAACTATTAGCTTGGCTATTTAGAAAGTGTTTGATATAATTGATAGATAGAAGTGTTTTTTCACGTAAAAATTAGAAAGTAAATATTGATTTGGGAAACTATAAAAATAGTAGTTAATAATTAATAAAATTCTAATTAGTTGCGACTGTTGAGTCTGTTTAGAATAACTCTTAGATGTATAAGATAGCAATGGATATTTAAATATTAGTAAATTATGTCTAATAATTATTATTAATTCATAAAATGAATAATAAGGGAATATTTTATATATTAAATAATATATTTTTCACATATATTCATAAAATATAATTTCAAAACTCAGAATGTCATAATTATTAATTTATATTTTGAAATCTTAATAATCATTTTTTATTAGTATTAATCAATATATATATATATATATATATATGTGTGTGTGTGTGTGTGTCAATATACTTTCAACAATTAAAATATTTTACAAATAATTTTTTTATAAAAATTTATATATAATAATTTAAATAAAATAATTGTATATACATAATTAGAATATTGTAATTTGTAGCTAGTGTTAAAAATAATAATGAAATAAGGATAATTTTGAAATTTTTTTTGTTATTACCGTAATAGTTTTAAAAATTTTAAATTAGAACTGATAAAAATTGTTATATTCACTATTAGCTCCCATTTTTATGAACTATCAAATAGATATTTACTAGTTGTTGGGTAACAACTGCTTCTATTAGTTGCAACATCATATTTATCGACTTCTAGTTGTAATTTTTTTAAACTACTATAGTAATAATAAAAAAAAGTTAAAATTATATTTACTTTATTATTATTCTTAAAATTTTATCATTTAACAACAAACTATAAATTATAATATTTTAATTATTTAATAATTAAAAATAAATTTATTTTCAATTATTATATATAAGTTCTATAAAAATTATATAGAGAATTTTTTAATTATTAAAAATATACTGACATATATACTTATTAACATTGGCAAAAAATAATTATCAAGTTTTCATAAATACAAATTAATAATTATAATATTTTAAATTTTGAAATTATATTTTATAAGTATAATCATTTGATGAAGTAACGGTAATTATTGAATATAATTTATTAAATACTTAATATTTATTCGCTATAAATTAATATTTCAAACAGAAACTTTAATATACTCTATGTTTTGCTTGACAAGAAAAGAAAGTAGGTTTCATAGAAGTGAGACTAAATAGCAAGAGAATTTAGAAGCTTTGCATGAAGCAAGAAGTAAAGGGGGGGGAATCATGACATAGAAATTATTCACACTTGTTAACTCATGAAAGGGAATTCAGAAAAGATAGTGCGTAATTGCCTAACCTTTTTGATCAGATAGGAATCATGGGAAAAGAGAAGTCCAGAAAATGCCCAAAAGTGACTGAGCTTTCTTCTTCCATATAATTTTTATCTTTATTTTTTATTTTTATGGCCTGCCCTTTTTTTGTCTTCGTTTAGGTTAGGAACTCTACGAGGACAATCTAGAATCTGTAAACCTTCGGGTTAGTTTTTTTTTTTTTTTTTTTAATAACTCCAATCTATTACTCGATTTCATCGTTGAATTTATGCTAAAAATTATGACAATAAAAACTCAATTTTTCAAATGCTTTCAGTATTTAAATTTAAAAATAATAACGATATTAACTTTAATCTTTTAAAATAGTTTCGTTTTGATTCACAAATATTTAATGTTCAAATATTGTGTTTTAAACAAATTTTAAAAATAAAATGCACATGTCAAGAATTTTTGTTCAAACATATATCAATGATTGGTTGATGTTATATTTCGTAAAAAATTAATAATATTAAGACTAACAAACATATAGAATATTGTCATTTTGTACAAATTTAATCGTCATTGAAATTTCATTAAAATTACTAATTAAAATCAAATTTGATACATAAAATTTTAAACTAATACATTAATCTTTATCAAAATTAAAAGTAATAATTTTTATATAAGACTCAGAACACACTAGAAAAAATGATTTGTATTAAAAGCAAATTCAAAATGACATAAAAATTATTGAGTTAAATTATTAGAATACTTAGCAATAATTTTAAAATCAAACTAATATCAATTTTTTTAAAAAAAAACCTCAAAATTAAGTGTAATTTGACCAACTGAATTTTTTTTTTTTTTACATCAATATGATAACTTAATATGATTCATGCATAATATGGAACAATCCAAACTGATTTTCATATCTAATGAAATACATTAAAAATGATATTTCAATTTTATTATGATTTTCTTTCACTATTTCATTTATTTTTTACAAAAAATTATAACTAATTAGTCCTTGACATGTGTATGCTATTTTGTTAAAATTTTTACATATTGAAAACTGAGTAATAAATTAAGGTTTTCTTAAAATAAACTCTATAATTAGGAGCAGTTTTTATCCTTGTTGGTTAACTTAATTATTAAATACAAAAATGCATCATAAGTGCAGGAAGAAATATGATTAGTTTAATGTTAGTAGAATAAAGTAATATATTAGTGGAGAAGGTAAGAAAAGAAAAGAAAAGATAATAAAGGGTCATCTTCGCTTAAAGCTATATATTTTTTTGATGAGAATGAGCTTTAGCTGCCACTTATTTTGTCTCGACGCAGAAAAAGCTTTGGAGACGTGAAAAAGCAAAGTGGCGTTTTCTTCTCCAACTTCCTTCGCGTACCATACCTATCACCTTTATCCTTTTCTGTCCTTTTGCTTATGTCATTTCTCCCCCTCCCTTTTTTATAATGCAAACAAAATCCAACGACTCTTCTATTTTATATTTACTAACTAATCCTTTTCTTTTGCTTTAATTAATTAATTATTATTACCCTTCTACTTTCATCTTAACAACTACATTAAAAATAATTAAATTTTGCAGAAATGGTGGTGGTGTTACTGTCCCTAGATATTTAGGATCATTTAGCACAAAAATTTTTGTTAAGTTATTTTTCATTTTGTAAATGTTTATGCATTTTTTATTTTTAATATTTTTTATAAACTTTTTAAAAATATCATTTTTTATATTATTTTCATGTTTTTCATTTTTCGCGTTTCCATTACACAGAAACGTAGGATATCGATACCTCTTGAACAGTATCTTGGCGCCTGAAAAGGAGTTCTCACTTGAACACTATCTGAGCACCTGAACAAGAGTTCTCAAAGGTGCAATTTGTGGTTCAACTTCAATGAATTTTTGTAATTACTTTTTGAAAGGGAAAAAAAAAAAAATCTTCAATAACTCTCTCATTTGGTGATTCATAAGCAGACAAAACATAGCAATCTTTTTCATTACTGGTGGTGAGTAGCATTAAAATTTGTCATGAATGAGGTCGATATTTATGCAGAGCTTGGAAGGGGCCAGGACTGTGTCAAGAAGAAAGGGTTCTTTGGCCACAAATAGACTCCCTAATAAATGAGCACACATGTATAGTTGGAGTCTTTGTGCGATAAATAATATTATACTACATACCTAGGACTCCATTTACATGATGATGCAACATCTTTTGTCCTGATACCTCTCCTTCCCATTCCTCTTGTCCACTTCCATTTCAACATGTTCTTGTATTTTTAATGGGAATGTGACCTCCATTAGATGCTCATTAAGTAAGATTGTTAGTGGCACACCTATATTGATAAACATTGGATAATTTTCACCATCTGATTAAATTTTATTAAAAAATATGAGTTTTTATGAATTAAATATATACAAGATAATCAGAATCTACTCTAATATTTATTTTTCATGAAAAAGGGTTTCAAATCCTTGGTATGCAAATAAATGCTAATTCTTTCGTGAAATATGAAACATGAATGTTTTAATTTTAATTTTCTTTCTGTATCATATTGTGTTACAAATTCCTTTAATATGAAATTGAAAATATGAATTATATATTGATGTTAAAATTTAGTATTTTTCATATTTATATTGTTTTATATCCATGTTGGGGCATAGTGGGTGGATTATTAAATGACAACACATGCAAACTTGTACAGATAAATTATGGATGGTCTATTTTAAATAGGAAATTGGGTTGTCTCAAGTCAAGGCGGCTGTGTTAATTATGGTCGGTCAGTCGAAATTTGGATTTCTTCCTTACCCCTTTCACACACTGTACGATGCAGATGTATGCGTTTTTATTCAAATGCCCAAGAAATTGTCCTCCATTGTCAAATGAAGGAAAAAGGGGCTCCGAATTAGGCGTATAACCAAGTAAAACATTGTTTAATTTCAGCTTCACTCAATTATAACATTTAAAATTTCAATTATTTTTTTTTTAATACAATTGAGTACGATTTGATAAAATATTAAAAAAACATTTAAAGTCAACTTGGCTGGATTTTATATATTGATTGAACTTGAAATTGAAATTGAATTCATTCATTTTGATTATTTGTCTGGGTACATTAAAATATAAATTTGCTAATCGGTTAATTGTCATTCTTATCTTGTTGTAATTTAAATTTATTTTTTCTTAAATGCACCCTAATTTTGGATTTATAATCCAAAATGCTAAAGAACTCATTTAGTGCTTTAAAGTCGAGCTCATCCATCTAAGATGTGACTTAAAAACAATTTCATTCTTAAGCTGAACAAAAAAAAAAAAAAAGCCAAATCAAATTCTTTTCCTATATTGCAATCTTCTAATCTTTGTAATCAATAATAATAAAATATTAATAATCAACCCTTCAAACCTAAAATATGACCATACTCCTAATAGAAAGTAGTCTCTCTTTCCAATATGAGTCTCCCGCATCATATGCTTCTCGCTATAATGCTATTGTATTAGCTATATATAGAGAGAGTAAGCCTATTTTGTTAAAAATTAATTATTTGAGAACTCTCAAAAAATAAAATAAAATTGGTGCGACCTTTTTGGGAAGGTCCCCTGATCAAATAAAATTACAAAAAAAAAAAAAAAAAAAAAAAGGAAAGATAAACCATATGAACCACCGACAAACCAAAGCATTGAACCTCATCATACCAAACAAAATTTTCAATTTTGGACCCGACTGTTGTTTACCCAAACTCCAACAAGCTTAGTCCCATTTTTTATTTTTCTTAACAATAGTAATAAATTAATTAATTGTAATGGCCAAATCCCAAGTATCTCACTCACTCCCATCTCCTTCTTTCTTTAATACAAACATTACGCGTGTCACAAAGGCATTCATGTCAAACTCCACACATTTTACGTAACTGTCCGTAGCCACGCACGAAGCCCCTATAGATCTCCATTTTTTGCCACGTCACGAGCAGGGTCCCACTTCCTGCATACGTGATTGTTAAGATAGACTTTCTTTTTCTAGGAAAAACCCAAAAATAAATTAAAAAAAAACATTTACTAGAAGAAGAGGAATGCCTCACTGTTAATTTTTAATTAACTAATGTAAAATTATTTATCGTAAAATTCTATAACAACAAAAAGAAATAAAATAATCGTAATATTTTTTTAAAAAAAAAAAAAAGAAAAAAAGGGGTGAGACCCTGCCGGCTAAAGGTTCCGTTTATCTATCAACGTCTCCCTCCTCCCTAACTTTTTTTTTTTTGAACCCTTTTCCTGTTCTATCCCCGCCGACCGTTTTCACTTCCCCCGCCAAAACCAATATTTACATCTCTATCCAACACAAACGACTGACTATTATACCCCACTATCACAACCCATCACTGACACTCTTATGCTGCTAGGTAGCCAATCTCCTTGGCTCCGGTTACCAGATTCGCTGTCGGGTTCCAGCCGAATAACCATGGTTTCATTGGCAGATGTTGGTAACTGTAATTTGAGCTGGCGTATGCTAGGAACCAATACTTCCTCAGTCCATTCTTCCAAACTGGCTTTTCCTAACCATAAACCGCCAGCAATCTTTTCGAGCGCAGCCTCTTGAATTTCAAATGGGATCACATCACCGATAATGGTAGAGAACCTATTGGTTATAGAATTGGAAACCTCGCACCCAATGAGGCCCAAGTCCAAAGGCTTGAAAACAATGTCATCATCCACGGATTTGATCAGCTCTTGAGATACTGATAAAGCTGTCGGAATTAGTAGTCTGTTATTGGGAACATGTTCATCTTCATGATCAATGGTAAGATCACTTGAATTGCGAGAGCCATCAGCCTTATCCTCCTCAGCATCAGCAACTTCATTCAGGTCAAATGACACTGCTGATCCTGAGTCCGTCCTTGGCTTCGCTGGCCTCTCCTCATCATCCAGCCGACTGGCTCGACGCTTTGCCGTTTTCTCGCACAAGGATAGCCTTAGTTGCCAACCTCCACTTACCAAGCTGGCAAGCTTTTTTTTATCGAGTGAAACACCATTTGATAAGAACTTCAGATTATCTGGTAACCAATCTGCAGTGAGAATGAAAATAACATTCCCCAGACTAATTTCACGGCCATGGGAATCAGAAAGTCGACCTCTCTCCATGGCCCGCTTTATGCTCCCCCGAACAAGCATGTCTGCTTCATCAATGTCTTCAAGCATGATTACTGAAAATGGGTTCCTCCTTACAGCTTCTACTATTCTATCAAGTGCTGTCTTACCACGGAAATTCATACCAGATTCCCCATCTTCACGCCGCAAACCAAGAGATACGATTATCGGATTGGCCACACATACCAGCTCTGATAGAGCTGATGCCATCTTCTTCTTGCCAACCCTGTCAGGACCTGTGAATAGTAGCCAAATGTCACCGTTTGATCCATTACCTCGCCGTTTACCATTGCCTAATTTGCATTGTGTCACAGTTGTAGCTACTGCAGAAGCTGCTTCTCGCTGCCACCATACTTTTTCAATGAGACCCTTGAGGAGCCTCTTGAATGAATCAGCATCTAATGCACTTAGAAGCTTGTTGGCCTGCAATTCAGGTAACTTGATCTGTGGCTCAGAGGCAACACAACCCAAAAAGTCTTTCGTGTGCTCTTCATTGCCTCTTTCAGGAGTGTTCTCATTGCTTTTTGACCGCCCAAGAACCAGGTCTGTCCTCACAGGGCTCCCTGGTGGAGAAGTTGCCTGACTAGGTGATTGGCTGAGCAACAGATTTGGGTTCACTTGTGGAGTTCCACCAAGATTCTTATTCAAACCCAACTTGGGTTGGAAAGGTTGGCGAGATGGCACGTTTGGATTGTACAAGCTTGTCATCGACAGAGCTGGCAATGTAATTCTCTCAGAGCTGAGATTCATCCGATGATAACCAGGATGAAGACGCAAGCATGTGTCATGCCATTTCTTCTGCAATTCCGGACTCTTCTGCTTCAGTGTTGATTCTTGATCATTAGTCTGCATATAATGACAACAATAATCAGTTCCATTTGTTAAAATGTAACCACATATTTCCACTTGATAAGGCAAAAAGAAAAGGAAATAAAATAAAAATAATCAGGCCAATATAAGTTTGTACTAAATTTAATCCAAACTTACCGCTGTTTGATCCAATGTTTTACCATCACTGTCCTGAGACTTGGCATTTTTCAACCACTGCGGCAATAGTTGTTGAGTTGGTTCTGATTTAAGTTCTGAAGAAGATATCTCAGTTTCTTTTGGTGTAACCTTTGCTAGCTCTTGCTCAAAACTCAGCGTGCATTGAGGGCAACAGCTCATTCTTCGAGCAGGATCCAAGTTCTCAGCAAGACGCCTAGGTGAAGCAGGTGTAATAGTTGGAAAATTCTTCAAAGGTGATAAAGACTCCACTGAGTTGCTAAGAATTCCATTGGTTCCAACCCTAAACATCAACAAATATAAGATCAAGTCACTTCTTCCAAACCAAATAAATAACTAGGACATTGAAGCCTTAAAACAGAAAAATCACAAGTTATCTTTAGAACAAAAAAGAAGTAAAGAAAAGACAGCAAGCAAGATAATCATTCAACTCCAAGGAACCGACAATTCAAGATCAGAACTTATAACCAATATTAAATATTGCAAAAATTGGCACAAAATAAGATTCCACTGTTATACTAAGGTATAGGTCAGTTATCAGAATTCAACTAAAGCCCCAAAATTAACTAAGATTCTGATCTGAGTCAAAACTCTAAAACCTTCAGATCAGAATTTACAATTTAACTACCACAGTACGTTTTTTGAAGTGCAGATATTTAGGTTTTCTGAAGTGCAGATATCATGGAACATATAAACAACAATTGTTGATACCATCCATTCATCAAACAAGACACAACATCCTAAATATTTTTGCTGAAATTATCAAGAAAAGGTAGGGTAACAATCGAACAACGACATACACACCTAGGAAACATTCCAGGAAGCGGAGTTCTAGGAGCGATTGGTACTGCCTGCAGATCCCAGTCATTTTCCATAGTAGGATGATACACCTGACATCTCAAATATGTCTCGCAAGTAGCAGTCCCAATCAGCCAAACCCTTCCATTATTCCTCGCTCCAACCCGCCCCAACAACTTCCCCATCTCCGCCACAGCCGCCAGCCCCGCCTCAGAAACAATCTTTTGCTGCTGCTGGACTCCGGCAGCACTCGAAAAGCAGGTCACGGGCTGCTCTACCAGCCATTTGAAATCACCCAAATCAAGAATCACCCCTCCACAATCGGGATTCCCTACCTTAGTCTCGATCAAACCCCCTAATTCCACAATCTTTGTGGGTATCTGCGCTTTATCAAGAAAAAAATCCTTATCCAAATGAATAGCTTGAACATTCTTTAACAACCCATCTCCTATTTCTTTATTCTCTACTCTCTTCAACACTTCTTTGACTACCATCTCCGGCTCAGATTCCCCAACCAAAACAGGATTCCTCTTCTTATTCTTTAACAAAATATCAAGCACCCGCTTAACTTCCTCACTTCTCTGCTGCCCAGATTGCGCTGTACTCCCTTGTTGTAACCTGGGATTCACATACAAATTCCGATTGGCAGATGTGGTTGGTGCTGGTATAGGCACTGCACCTGGGGTGCGAAACCCGAATCCAAAGGAAGCAGGATTAGCTGAAGCAACAGCAGCAGAATTATTGGAGAAGGAGGTAGATGAAGAAGAAGAAGTAAGAGACTGCTCAATTGTGGCCTTAACTGCCGGACTAGAAAAACTAGCTTCCCTCATAACTCTACTAACACTTGGATCATCTAAAATGGAAATGATTAGCTGTTCAAGCTCAACTTTGACCGCTAAAAGGGGCTGCTGCTGCTGCTCAGGGCAGCCACGGCGCTGGTGGGCCTGAGCACGCTTGAGGGCAGCCATTAAGGCATTGGAAATAGGTGGGTCGTGGCCTGGGCTGAGGTTTTGTGCGGTGGGGAGACGGTCTAATGCAACGCTAAAGCAGAGTTCCAAAGCTCTGCACTGGAGAGGATGTGATGAGTTGGGATGTGATTTAATACAGGCTTGGCGTAGAAATCCAGTTGGAGAGGATAAAAGCGTAGCGGCGACATGAAGCGGCGTGGTCTGGCCGTGGTTGCGGCGGCCTGCTTCGGCTATCGAGTGGTTTAATACGGTGGCCGCTTCTGGTGTGAGGGTTTGTTGAATGGTACTAAGGCCAGCTCTCATTTCTTGATGAAAGAAAACAGAAAGACAAAAGGGGAAGGGGAACGGGGAAAAGAAAAGAAACACAGAAATTAGAAATATGGAATCAATTAAGCTTTAGCTTTAACTTTGCTTTGTTCTTCTTCTTCTTGTTCTGTTCTGCTTCTCTCTACTTGTTTTTGTTGATGGGATCTATCCATCCAATCTTTCTTTCTTTCTTATGATTTTAAGTATCACAAAGCATAAAACGAAAAGAGGGCTCTAAGAGGAGAATTCAACGCAAAAAGGAAAGACGAGTCCTCAACTTCATTCACAGCACCCATCTCCCCCCCCTCTCTCTCTCTCTCTCTCTCTCTCCCTCTATCTCTATCTCTCATATTCAATAAAAACCCAAAAAAATATCCTAATGCACAATTTCTCCCTTAAAAATATATAATATAAAGTTGATTATAATAATTTTTTAATCTAATTTTTATATAAAAAAGAAATTAAATTTGTTAATTTTTTAATATTAAAAAATTATATTAGTGAGATTTAAATCTAATATTCACTCTGGTAAAAATTAAATTGAATTATCTCTCTCTACTTCTCTCAACTTTATCTTTAGAGTTTCTTTTTAGAGTTTTTTCTACTAATTTTAGTTTGGAGCCAATCTTTGGTTAATCAACAGTTTAAATTAAATTATCTCTCTCTACTTCTCTCAATTTTATCTTTAGAGTTTCTCTTTAGAGTTTTTTCTACTAATTTTAGTTTGGAGCCAATCTTTGGTTAATCAACGGTTGTACCATCTTTTCTTTCATCTCTTTATTTTTTATTATTTTCAATAAACTCAAATATGTTATTATATTAATATATCTATCTTTTTACTTTTTTTTCTTCTATTATGTGGAGTTTTACATTGTTTGTGAATGTGTTATTCTTCTTTGTGGATATATTATTCTTTTTTATGGATATTTTAGTCTATTTTATGGATGTTTTATTCTCCCTATTTGTGAATATAGATATTTTTTTTTTCCTTTTATGGGTTTTGATTTATATTTACTGAAAAAAAATAATACCTATTGATTTTGGATTACTATTGATCTACTTTGTAATATAATTATGATTGTTTAAGATTTTACGATAATAATATTAAAAAACTCTATTTAAAACGATACTATGATATCAAAATAATTTTGAAGTTGTGCAGAAAAAATTTTAAATAATAGATTAAATTATTGTAATTATTATGTTAGGTTTAATCATAATTTTTTAATAATCAATATCTTGAATTGCAGATATTGTATGACTATTAATTTAAATGGATAATACTATTTTATCAAAAAAAAATAAATTGAATTCAAGATGTTAAGAATTTCAAGATATATATCAACGAAATCAAGTTCTACATGTAAATTACCATAATGTCACAACTTATTTATTTTTAAATATTATTCAGAGATTTAAAAAAAAAAACTCTGAAATAATGACAGAGAGAAAGAGAAGGCAGTTAAAGCCAAGTGAATTAGTTAAAGACAACAGGAAACATGAAATAGACAAATCAAAATTTGTGAGTAGGATAGAGGAATTTTGGAGATTAGAGAGTTAGTAGTAGTAGTAGTAACAAATGTACTATATTAGTAGTTGCAAAGATTTCTGGAAAATGCTTCTTTGTCGGCAGATGCTGCTCCACCCTCTTCCTTTTCTTTAGTACATATATATATATAAAATAATATACATAGTGTGAAACTAATGAAGGAGAAAAAATTGTGTAAGGTAAGATTGAGGAGATAATGGGAGTTGAGGTAAGACAGGTTTCTTAAAGATTGATGAGAAGATTACTTTACAATGGACTACAGATTGACTGCCCTTTTTATCTAATCTCACCTCTCTCTGTTTTTTTTTTTTCATTTGTTCCATTCAATCATGACAACCCGATTCAGCCTCACACTCACAGTCACATATAAAACGTGGTGTTGAGGAGAGTGGCAATTAAACGCTAAGAAATAGAGTGGGGGATTTGATTTTGGATGTAAAAACTGAGTGTGAGACCTTTCTCAACCAATTATCTACTTTTCACACGCAACCGCTGCAAATCCGACGCACGGCTTCCCCTTTTCATGCTTTTGCAAAACAATAATTTTTTCTTTTCAAATAAAACACTACTTAATTAAATAAATAACATAAAACCTATATCTCAGATTTTATAATGTTAAATATATTATAATAAAATAATTTATTAATATTTTTCAAATTTAAACAGTGCATATTTGATTTGCAAGAGTATATATAATATTTGATTGAGTTAATAACAGTAAGCATATTTCATTTTATAATTGTTATGGAAAAAAAAAAAAAACTCTTTCTTCATCTCTCTTACTTTATATTATAATGCTTCAATTCATTTCATCTCTCCAATTATATTAGCATGGCATCACTTGAGCTTTTAGCCACTTGGCACTCTTCATTTTTGCTAATATATGGTACAATAATGTTGAAACATTTCTTAAACATAATCTAATAGTACTATAGTAAACTTTTATACTGCCAACCACTAACCAATGTCTTCAATTGTTTTTTAATTAATTGTATTTCGATACAGTAAATGCGTTAGAAGCTCAAATAAAAAAAACATATAAACATCCATTTTTATGTTTGAGCACATTAGAGGGAGTATTGTATCATCCAATATATGTCTTTTTAGAGTTGTATACTTAAATTAAGAAAATAATTAATTACAAATAATTTTAATTAATATTGACTGATGCACTCTTAATCGTCTTCAACTAAACTCTATACTAATATTAATTAAAAAACATTTAATTATAAGAGAGAAAAAATGAAAATGACGGTAAATTTGAAAAATAAATAATTAATATTACATTGGTAATATAAAATGACAATTATATTTATATAAATTTTTTTAAAAATGACAAATATTATGAAATGAAAAGAGTGATATTTATTGTATTTTTTTCCTTAAAGTTTAATTTCTTGAGTTACACTAAAAAGAGTTTTCATTATAAAATTTGATTACGAGACTTTAGATTTTTAAAATTTTCAAACGAGTGAGGAACTCAATTAATTTAAATTTAGTTACTTATTAATGTTCATTTGAGATTATTAAAATTACGTTTTTAGAGATTTCGAATTTGATTTTAGTCAACTAAAGTGGAATTGATGAAAACATTTGAAGAACTTATGTATTAGTGATTTAATATTTGATTATGATGACAAGGCTAGCAAATTGGTGGGCAAAAACTAAAACCTAATAGGGCAATGAAGATAGGAATAAATAGGGGCAGAGGCAGGAAAGGAACTAAATGTTTCCTTCATTTCGAAAAGTGAAACAAAAGCAATAAGATGTTAAAAAAAAAAAGAAGCAATAATAGTCTACATTTTCGAATCTTGCTATGAATAATGATAGTAATAAGTAGTGAAAGTTGTAAAATTCGTACCCTTCAAGTTAAAACTACAACATGAAACAATCAATGAATGAACCAACCAAACGTTTGTACCATCATCATGTGCTTCCCTTTTTTCTTTTTTTTGTCCTCTAAAGATTCAATTATTTCAAAATTTTGTTTTTCCACCGAAATCATTTCTTTTGATTGATTAATGAATTAGATGGCCTAGATTGATTAATTATAAATGATATTCAATTCACATTCTTTCCCTCTATCTCTCTTTTCCCTTTTCTTGTTTGAAAATTAGACATTAGTTTTTCCCACATTATAATTTATGGATATCTAAATCATTTGGATCGTTTCAATTTCGACATCTATCAAAATGAAACTCTAATAATATCCTTATGGACGATTAAGCTAGTAATATAATAGTTTAGTGAAAGATATCATGACAAGTTCGAATATATATATATATTTGGACAAGTGGCCCAAGCTGCTCATCGGGTGCTTAGGTACATGAAGCATGCACCAGGCCAAGGTTTATTGTTTTCCTCTTCTGGTTCACTTCATTTGAAAGGATTTGCAGACTCAGATTGGGCCACTTGTCCAGACACAAGAAAATCCATTACTGGTTATAGCATCTTCCTTGGTAATTACTTGATCTCATGGAAGTCTAAGAAGCAACATACCATTTCTCATTCTGCCTCTGAAGCTAAGTATCGGACTCTAGCCGTCTCTTGTTGTAAGCTTCAGTGGCTTCTTTATTTGCTTCTTGATTTGCAAATCCCTCATCCTTTTCCTGTTGTTCTCTACTGTGATAATCAGTCAGCTATCCATATAGCTCACAATCCTGTCTTCCATGAAAGAACCAAACACATAGAGATTGACTGTCATTTGATCCAGGAAAAGGTTGTTGCTGGTACTATTCATTTGCTACTCGTTTCTACTGTGTACCAACTTGCTGATTGCTTCTCCAAACCTCTTCCAGCGCCTGCCTTCAAGTCAGCAATTTCCAAGCTTTGCATACATAATGTATATGCTGCAGCTCGAGGGGGGGCTAATGCAGCTGTTTTCCGCTGGTGCGCAGCTACTCGCAGCTGAATTAATTTAAGTTGTTAGCTGGTTAAGTCTTTTAGTTAGTTGGTTAAGCAAGATAGTTAGCTGGTTATAATCGTTTTGACTTCGTTTGTTGACTTTCTTTATATATAAATAACTCTACAAAAGTAGCGAATAACAGACTAGTTCCATCGTGAAGCTTCTTTAGAAATTCAATAATAGGTTTATTATATATATGAAGAGATATATAGATACCTGTTGCCTTTAATATTTGTAAAATATATAAAATATTCTCCAGATATAAAAACATTTTTTAGATTGTTCTTCATCAACAATTCAAAGATTTTTTTTTGAAAATTTGATTATTATTTATTAAAGTCAACTTAGGCAAATTACTAGCTTTTTCAACAAAAGAATGTCTTCAAAGCATTTCAATGTAAATAAGTTTTGAAATGTATTTCTCAAAAAGAAGTATTGAAATCTTTTACTACTTAATTATACATAAGATAATTATTCGAATTGTAATTATGTTGGATATAGAAGAACGAAGTATTACCATCTGATTGCATAATATAACTTAAATTTAATGAAATTTATTTTCAGTAAATTTATAATTTGTAAGGAGTGATATACATAAAAATTACTTTTTGATATCTCTTGAATTTAGTGGCCAAATTTAGTTTCATAATGTTTTGGAATTATGGCTCGACCCGCACTAAGTTTAGTCTCTTGAGGGATTTGATGGTTACCACCCAATTGGATTGCTCCATTTGTTCTTGTTAGGATTGGGCATATGATTATTTGTATTGATATATTATTATTGTTGTTAGAAGTCTGAAATCCTAAGTTAGCTCCAAAAGCTTTTGTGGGTACTTATAAGTTGGAGTTGAGTTATTTATGTGAGACATTCTCCTCAATGCTATATTTATGAGCCTTGAAGGAGTTATAGTATTGGTTGGAGCTTGTTTTGCCAATGTTTATCACTTATTAGAATGTTTATTATCCTTGTTGCATTATAGTATAAGCATACATAATTTTGAATGTATATGAATTAGTATGCATTATGAATTATATGAAATATGAAATATTTGCATATGTTGTGAAGTAGTTAGAAAATGATGTTGATGATGTTTGTATGTTGATGTGTTCAATGGTGGCTCTAAAGATGAAGTAAAATTTCTCTAACGATCATGATTAATCATAATAAAATGAAGTATGAATGAATTAAAGAAAAAATTATGCATATATTAGCTCAAGTAATGAGATTATTCCCCTAATTGTAAAGTTAAAAAAAATTAAATTAGTTGATTTGGATCTTAAAATTACTCTTCCCACTATAGGATAGGATAAGGTTCAAGGACAGATGAAGTCTCTTATAACTTAAGATAAAAATTTTAACGATGCACATTATTTATATTTGTTATAATGTGATATGTTGATTGAAATGATGTTATCATATGTCTAATGATATATGAATATTAAAAAAAAAAAAAAAGGTATGTGAGTATTTATACATGCATGGTAATACATATTATAATTAGTAATAACTATTTGCTGAATTTTTTTCCAAAACTCACCCATCAAATCCATATCTAGTATGTGTTTGTGGGTTGTGTGAGTTAGAAGACCGAATGTTGATGTAGGTGTTCTTGAAGGCACTATTTCCTTTTCCTAATTGCCTTATATATATGTACTTAATATTCATGACATATGTAATTAAAAAGACATTTCTGAAAGAGTTTAGAGGTTTTGTAATTCAGTTCTTAACATCATCATAAATGTTATAAACATATGTATGTATTGTTCAAATTAAGTATTAATAGTGTCAATAATTGTAGGTTTATATCTCTCATTTGATATATATGATGAGTTTATATAAGATAGTCACCTAAAAGTCATATCTTAATTGTTTAGTTGAGCATTATGGGTATTTATCATTGAATTCACTAAATACTTTAAGGTTGCATTAGATCACAAGATGTTTTCCTTGAAGACTCTTTGTGTGTTCATAAGCTAAGGGATTGAGAGGAATGATATCCAAGCTTATGAATTTATTTTAAATTGGTCTTAAGGATCCTTTTTTTGATGATTCTCTAAGCTATTAAGCTTTACGTAAGTTATAATGAGATGTTTTAGGCAATTCTATTTCTCTAATATGTTTCACCTAGACTTATTGAATCTTAAAGGTTGGGTTATGATGAAGGTGTACTTAATTGTGAGATTAGTCTAATGATAAGTTACGAGGGAGCCTTCACAAATACATATGATGTACTAGATCAAGTTGAGGATTAATTTGCCTATGATATTGTTGTATGTAAAACTTTTGTAAGTCTACAAATTGCTTCAAGTAATATACTAAAGAGTAGGGATAACTTCCATGAAAATTAATTTTCATAAGTACCAAATAATTAAAATTTTTTATTATCTAACGACCAAATAATGAAGAATAATAAATCTAAAATTTTAAAATCAATTAAAACAAAAATTAAATGAAGAAACTCTTATGTAAAATGAACTCTAGAGAATTCGGGTTACACTATAATATTTTCACAATTATACAAAAATTTTATTTCTTCAGTAAATGAATTATTCTTGAAGATTAATTTTTTGGATGACCCAATAATCATTCTCAAATAAAATTGGATCTATTACTATTGAGATTATACTCACTCTCGTTGTCACAAAACTCAATAATAATGCATTATATTTTGTGATTATCCCTCGTACATTTCTAGAGATTAATTATACTCTCGTGGTATTAATTCTCTAGTTCAATATGTTATGACTAATTCTAAACTTCCACTTTCACTCCATGATCTAGGATCTCAACCCTTAAATATATGTGACCACCATGCATCCAAGTAAATTAAGTTCAACACATTACATCAAGAAAACCTGAAACCCAACACCATTGAAATAAAATCTGTTTATATAATCATGAAAAATGTTGGGCTATCACTCTCTCTAGAATAGAAAAGTTAGTTCAATCTAAGTGAAGAAGAAGAAACAAAATCGAAAAAACGCATTCAATTAGAAAAAGAAATCCTTAAAAAGAATAATTTTGCCCTAACAATGAATCCTCAATAAAAACTCTCCAAAATCTCTCAAAATTTCCCTCATAAATCCGAGTAGATATAGATATGATAATCTCTCCTCAAAGCTGCTTTTTTTTTTTTGGTCCAAAATCATCTATCCTTGGTCGCTTTTTTGTTACTTAAAGGAAATATCTCTCTAACACTTAGCATTCTATTTTGACTGATTTGTATGACTCGATACATGAGTCATGCAATAACCCATACACTTAATTATTGGTGTGATTTTGTGCTGCTAATTGGTCAACTTTGTGTCCTTTTATGATCCAACGCATTGTTCATGCAATAGTTCACACAACACTGCTGAAAAATACAAATGAAGCTCTTTTTTTGAAAATTTCCTATGAAAGAAATGAAGACACCTAAATGACTTATTCCATAATATAAATACTCAACAAATAGAAAAAATTCCTAATTCCTAATCTAAAAGTATATACTAAAAGAATTCTTATCATATATGAAATAATTGAGTCTAGTCTATTGAGAAAATATGATCGACATAAACATGATTCAAAGTTAATCTAATTCGAACCCGCTTTGCAGATTTGTTTAATGTGAAAATCCAACAGTTTCCATAAATGAAATTTATTTTACACTAAAAATAAAAATTATAAACTATGATATTTTTTTTTTGCTGCACATTTAGTGGCGAAAAAAAAGTCGACAATAATATGAAAAAATTGAAGAAGGTTTTAACCCTTTCATTTTGAAAAGAAGGGTCTTAATCTTTTATGTTTATGTTTTTCTTTTTCTTTTATTTTTCCAAATATTTTTATTTGTATACATTTGTTTTAGTACTTTATTTATATGCAGGTTGTTTGTTTCCAATGTTGAGCTACATGTTTTTCTAATAGGGAAAATATTAAAAATTTTTAAGTTTTGTCACAATACATTATTTCTTAGTTTTCAAAAATATATTATTACTCTAATTAGTTCTCCATTAGACTTTAGCAATTTATCTATTAGTCAAATATGAAAAAGGCAAATAATAAAAGGAAAGAAAATGATAAGCACATAATTTATAGTTTTGAGCATCATAATCATTTTTGAGTTATAAAGATGATTAAGGAAAAAGATCGACTACAAAATTAAGTTAAAAGAAATAACCATTGATTTATAATTATAACGAACTATATTAGATTTACAACTTAGATTTATGAGAAAGATAGGAGGAGATGGGATAGTTGATTGATAGGGTTAATTACTCTAAACTTTTTGACAATTCTCATATTTAACCAAGCCGTTTATCTCTTTTTAATATTATATTAAATCATCTCTCACATTTTCTCCATTATATTAAAAAATCTTTTAGTAGTTAAAAACATCATTTTTCTGTTAGTTAAAGAAAATTTGGTCAAAAGTGAGCTTTGTATTTCATTGATTTAATTACTTAGAATTCCCTAATATTTGTCATATTGAACTAAATCGTCTAGCTTTTTAAAATATTATACTGTGTCATTTCTCGCGTTTACCCCATTACATTAAAAAATCATTACGATGTTCATATGAATTTAACGAAAAAAATTTTTAACGGAGCAAAATGTGAAGAATAATTTAGTATAATATTGAAAAGTGATTAACGACTTAATTAAATATAACAAACATTAAGTATTGAAAGTAATTGATTAAATACAGTTGTCAATATGAGCGATTTTTATTAGCCATTATATTGTACTTGTACCTAAATTAACATTCAATAGTGGTTGAATTAGTCTATATATATGTCTATGTGAAAAAGAGAGAGGATTTTTTAAAGTAATGTTAAAAAATTTTGACATGACACGTAGTTTAATGAATTTGAATTTAAAATAAATAAGTTCAGATCAAATTATTTATGACAGAATAAAAACTTGAATTTAAATAGACTGACTCATCTAATCCACAATATACATAATTAGATATGGTTATATAATTGAGTTAAAATTTAACATATAACTTATGATACAAATATATATATATCTAAGCAATTTTTAAAAATTTTAATATTATATTTATTTAAAATTGTATTTTCTACCCTCTATTTTCTAAATATATAAAATGTATTTATGTATCAAAGAGTACTAGATGTTTTGTCTATATTGCATTATCTCTACATTCTCCTTGTCATAGTGACACGTGACATGATTTAAAATCTAATTAATAAAATAGAACTTAGGTATTCGGTAAATTTTTCGTTGTAGTTAAAGAATGTAACAATAATGTCATTTAAATTATATCATATGTCACTATAATAATAAGATGCTATAAAAGAGATATTTAGCACTCCTCTTATATGTTTATCAAATTAAATATATATATTTGTGTCATGCACGTCAATATCTATTATGATATCATTAATTATATGGGTTACATAAATTATATTATGTAACATACTTTATAAATATATTTATGTTAGAGTTGAAAATTTTAACATAATTAATTAAATGTGTATTCAGGGTAGACATATATATATATATATATATGTTGTAAAATCTACTTTAAAGAGGGAAAAATAGGAGAAAAATTAGTGAAAGAAAGAAGAATTTTGATATAAAAAAGTAAAGAGAAAGCTCATCAAATTTATAGAAGAGTGGAGGAAGGTTGGAGATGAAAAGATTACTAGTATATGGTGTGAGTGAAGAATAATTCTGTTATTTTGATTGAATTTAATGAAAAATAGACAAGAAGATATAAGGATGGCAAAATATGTAAATAGTATAATTTATGTTAAAAATAATAATAAATTATAATAAAATCAAAGAAATTTTTAATATTTTACTTTTTTCTAATTCTAAAACAAGCTAAAAAGATATGACAACTGTGTATCTCATTTGTTTTGTGTTGATAAGAAAAGGCTAATTGAATACGTTTGTTAAATGGTGCATTACAATTCCACCAATTAACAGGTGGGCAACTACCCTATAAAAGTCCCGTCAATTCATTGGTTCAACTTGGACCGACAGTGTTCAAGATGTACTTATTTCGTTACAAATTGAATATCATTTAAACAAAAAAATTTTATCTCATATTATAAATATTAATTAATTTTTTTAATTTTATTTTTTTCTCTTTTTTATAATAATTATTTTTTGTAGAGTATATAATAATTTATGAAAATAATTAGTTAAAAGTAATATAGTCTTTTATTTATATAATAAATTTTATTAAATATAATTTTTAATTTATATATAAAAACTATAAACAACATTTATTATGAAATAGAGAAAATAATAATAAAGGAAAGAGATTTTAATATTTTATAATTACCCATGTAACGTTTAAAAATTATATTTTTATAAACTAAATTGTTAATATGAATTTATTTTTTCAATTCAATTAATAATGATCTATTGATTCATTTTTAAAATTATAATATTATTTATATTATAAAATTTTAAAAATAATTATGTAGTTTTATCAATTATAAAATCTCTATCAATATAATGTTTATAATGTTACATAAATTAAAATTGATATTATGAGTCAGGTCTAATCTGAAAAATAGTGATTGATAATCTATCGTCATTAAAAACTTAAATAATCGGTCTTAAATTACATTAAACATAAAATAATAATATTAAACAAAACTCTAAATAATAAAAGATAAAACAAATATAATTAATGAAATAAGAGAAAAACAGTTATTTTATTAAAAATAAAATAAAACAAAATATTTTTAAAAGATCGAAATACTGACAAGAGATCTGTTATGTTGATTTTAAGTGTCATGAAAGTTGATTAGAAGAAATCTCAAAATTATTTTGTTATTAATGACACTTCTTGCTTGGTCAAGTTTATGTAATAATTTTTTGAAAAGAAAATATTTAAGAATGTAAAGTATGGAATCCACGCCTAATGTATTTTTTTAAGGGAACTAATTATTTAATTTTAGAAAGATGCGTCACTCCTTCCCATTGTTATAATTGCTAAAAAAGGAGGCTTAATAATATTTAATAGTGTTTACCATTCTTGATAAGCATTACAAGTATTGACATCTTTTGCCATTACTTTTTGATTGCAGTCCATTAATAATATATTCTAATGATCCTACTTAATTCCTAATGATCCTACTTAAATTTATTTATTTTTTTTGAAGTATGAAGAATAATAGTACTAATAAAAAAACATTAGACAAGACAATGATTTAAAAAAATGTAAAAAAAAAAAAAAAGAGATTAAAAGGGTAGAAGTAACTTTTTGTGATTCCTAAACTTTACAAAATGTGAGAGAGAGAGAGAGAGAGAGATCATCATCATATTCCCCTTTTTGTAAATCACGCTCTTCCCTTCCCTTTTACGCGTTTTTCGAGCTCTTTCCTACTTACCACTTTTCTATAAACTCTCCTTTTCACTTTTCCTTCCTCACTCTTCTTCTTTCTTTTTCTTTTTCTTTTTTTCTTTTTTTTTTTGACTTTGACCACAAGCAACTCTTCTAACTTTCTCAGATGCCTGAGACGTTTGTATTTTCTTCTATAGCCCTTTGTTTGGAAATGGGCAAAAAGCAGTCCAAGTATTTGTTTATCAATTTATTCACAACTATTGCATTATCAACACCTCATAATAATTAATCACAAATCCCTAATTATTAACTACTAAACGTGAACTTATGATCACAACTACTAAATCAAATATGACCAAAATTATTTAAAGAAGAAGTGAGAACAAAATTAAAGATGGAACAAACTCAAACTATTATTATATGAAAACATTTTTAGGAACATTATTCAAAAGATAAATTTTGGGAAATAGGGGATAGGTGTCCATGAAGTCACGGGGCACTTGTCCTTCAATTTAGAGGTCCAATCTTTTTTTTTTATTTATAAAAACAGCCTAAACAAATATGTTTAAAAAGGTGACAAGATAATGTTTCCTTCATTTATCCATTGAGTTGATTTTTAATTAGAAAAGATAAAGTTTTTCTATATAAGATTTATAATCGTAGAAAATCAGAAGATTTATCTCTAATTAGTCTTTCCTGTACCTTTTTTTTAGAACTTAAAAAAATCTTAAATTCTTTTCTTACATATTTTGTGCAGAAAGAAATTTATTTCTTTAAAAAGCCCAACTATTTATAAGAATTTTATAGGTGAATAGACAATAATGATTTATAAGAAGTGGGTTTCAATTATTTATGTGGGGTCCTTTGATGACGATTGATAGATCTAATGGTTAGAATAACTTGCCATCCGCACGGTGACAAAGTTAGATAAAATAATCATGGCCGTTTACTCTCACCGAAAAAAATGCGAACGATAGATTCAAATTATCATTATACGAGAAATCTTTAATAAAATTTTAAAAAATAAAATAAAAATATTACGCGTGCAGACTTCGTCCTTTCCTTTTCCGGTGAACGAGAGAATAACGTAGGTACAGAGAGAGAAACAGTATTTTCTTTTCCCCCCTTCTTTGGAATAACGGAATGAGAAGAGAGAATTTTTGAAAGTTTGAAACTTTGTATTTTTTTTTTTTTATCAAAGTATCAAATACACTTTTAAATTTATTTTTCCGTAATAATGAAAGATAAAATAAACTGTTTCATCATATTTATCTTTAAATTTATATTTTTTCTTCAAATTTACTAATGAACAGTAATTTTATATATTATTATACTCGTATTTAATCTATTTCTCTTTATATCTGTTATAGTTAAATGAATGAATAAAATTATTATTTCACAAAATCATTATTGTGTCAAAATGAAACTATATTTTTTGAATTTGAGTACTTGAAAATTTTTGAAATTTAAGAAAAATTATATTTTTATTAAAATATATCTAAGTCTAATTCTCTTAAATACGTTATTAAACTGTATAATTTTATTTATTCATCTAATTGTAACTGATATAAAAAGAAAATAAGTTAAATAAGACTGTAATAATATGTAAAGTTACTATTTATAGATAAATTTAACGAAAAATATAAATTAATTGATAAATATTTTATCTTTTATTATATTGGATATTTTAACCTATTTTTAATGGAAGAAACTTTATGCATTTATTACTCTATTCCTACTTTATTTTAATTACCAGATTGCCCTCATATCCGCAGCCTTATTTCCAACAGTATCCGCTATTATTAGAGGTTCATTGGATCGCGGCCAGAGATGGAAAATTTAACTGGTTAATAAATCTGCCGACTTTAATTTTTTTTATTTTAAAGTATTTTTAATTTTGAATTTAATTTCAATTTTAGATTAAAAATCAATAATTTACCAGATATATATATATATATATAAAATTTGCATAATTCTATATCAATATAGCATTAATATAATTTATATATTTTAATAATAAAAATACTATATTTATTTTTATTAGTTAGTGATTAAGTATTAATTACTTGGTTTTTTGATTAATTTAATCAATATTTTTATAATTTTGAAGAATCGAAATTGATCTATAATTTAAAATGTTAAGTGTTACTATTCGATTAATTGAAATTGAAACATGAGCTCTCCTAATCATGGTTACCATAAAAATAAATCTTCATTGTGTTGATGAAGAGAAAAATTTTTGAGACCTCATATTATTTAATAGTGTGTGTGTGAATATATATATATATATATATATATATATATATATATATATATATATATATGCTGTATTTATTTTAATTCATGATATATAAATAGTCAAAAAATATGTTAAAAAACAGATAAATATAATTTTTTAACACAAGTTA
>CATIWR010245049.1:0-25929 GCA_949677035.1 Omphalea diandra | reverse complement strand
TATATATATATATATAATGTTATGTTTATATTTCATAATTGATATATTGTAGAATCGCAAACTTATTTTTTCGTATTTTTATTATGTTTATATTATATAATTGATATAATATATTTATATTTCAGAATTGATATATTTTGGTTTTATAAACTTTTTTTTACATTATTAGGTCCTTGATTTTAAATTTTAGATTTAAAATAAATATTAGATGAATTATATTTATTTAAATTTATATTTAAAAAATTTAAAATTATCAGTTTCGAGTCGTCTTGTCTTATTTTATTTGTATTATTTTTTCCATGACCGTATTGTTTTATCTTAAAATTTGGTACAAGATATTATGAGGCTCAATAATATTTGAGACAGGACTGAGTCTTGAATTTTAAGAACCAATAAATTTGAGATAAGTCAAATTTTCAAATCCACGGCTTTACCAATCCAATGCACACGTCAACTAAGAAATTGTACCTTACTTTGGAGGTAGTTGTTGAAAAATCAATCAATTAACATACATAAAATATGGATAAAGTAAGAAGCCAAAAAAGAGTACACAGAGTCGACAAGCACAAAAAAATGTCAAAAGACTTTAGTTGACATTTTAAATTAGCTTTAAGAGAAATTACAAAATAACTTTTAATTATTTAGTTTAAATAAAAAATAAAAACATGTCTATTAAATTTATACATCGGTTGGAAGGGTATATAATTTTTTAAAGGGAGATTAACAATTTTTTTAATATATATATTAACAATTTTTTTAATATATATATATAATTTGCTTTGGGGCGGCCATGACCTGTGCATGGCCAATTGTTGTAAGAATAATTCATGCCACTGGATAGCTCCTTCAGCGCCTTTGAACAATGTTAATACAGATGTCGGTGCATTTAGGTCTGGTGAAATAGGGCTGGGCTTCGTTGTCCACAACTCGAGGGGGGAGTTGATGTTTGCAGGATTCAAAACTCAGCACATTTTTCTCACTAACTAGCTGAAGCAATGGCCATATATTTTGTTCTCACGTTCGTGCTACATGATGGATTTTATGATGTCGTGGTGGAATCGAGTAGCCAAGTTACAATTCATGCCATAAATTTCTCAACACCTTAAAGATCCATGTCATTAAGTCTTACTCTCTAATATTATGGTTATGTCCTCCTAATTTCATGCTATTTACTTTTCATTTGTCAGTCGTGAAGCCAATAATGCAGCCCATTTTCTAGCTAATTACAATAGTATTCCTGATCATGAGATTATATGATTGAAGATAGGGGTGGAATCAAGCTGAGCCGAGTAGAGTCTTATTAGGCTTGAGCTCAAACTCTATTTTGAAATTCAAAACTCAAGCTCAATTGAGCTTTTCATTTTTAAGTTCAAGTTTGAGTTTGGTCGAGTATTGAATACTTGAGTACAATTTGATTAAATTTATTTATTTATATAATTTTTTTTGGTGAATTCTATAAATTAAAATATAGTCCGAATAATTTCGAATAACCTTGATTAGACATGAATCAATTAAATTTAATTAGGTAATATTGCAATTATACCTAAGCTTAATTAGACTTATGAGTCTCTTGAGTCGAGTATTTTGATACTCAAATTTGGCTCACTCAATTACTCTTGAGTAGCTCGAGCTTGAACTCGGCTCAATTAATTTAGAGTCAATATCGAGTATTTCTTGAATCGATTTCGAGTAATTTGCAAACTGTCTAGGTTTGTTTACATCCCTAGTGGAGGAGGCCTCAAATGATTCTTGACTAAGTTTCTTTCTATAAAATATGTTTATTTTTAAAAGGAAAATGATTTGTATCTCTATTACATATCATTGCTACCAATAAAATAAAATATTTTTTAATTTTAAAGTCTCAAATCCCCACATATAAAATGTAAAGATAAAAAAAATTATGTAAAAATCTTTTTAATAGAGATTTTTTTTTTTAGAGACATATATCATTATCCTTCTCATAAATAGAGAAAATAAGAAAACTTATTTTTATGCAGAAGAAACTGTTCAAATGTGACCATAATTTTTTGAATCTTAATTATTATCCTTGCTCGAATATTATGGTGTAATTTCAGCCACAAATATACACATATCATGAAACTTGAACCACCGATAGTATATTATTGTTTTCATATTTCTTTTTGGATAACCTAAAATTTTATTGGCCATACACACACTAAAATAGTCATCTTTCAATTTTTTAAATCAATAATATAAGAAAGAAAATGCCAATAGAGACAACCTACATAATTTTAGCCATAAGAACAAGAATCCTTGCTTTGGTTCATTTATTTATCTAGTATGCTAGTTTTGAATTTAAAACAGGGCAAGAGTCGGTCTTTTTATGAAAGAGACATACCATTACGTTATATATGCTATCAATTCAACGTTGACACTTGGAAAGGAGAATTTGGGGCCTTTATCTCAATAGATATCTTTCCACCTGCTCGTCAAGTGTCCACTTAAATTCTCAATTTTTTTTTTTTTTAAAGCTAAGTTTCTTTTTACTTCTCACTTTCAACTTCCATAATAACAAAAATAATAATATTCAGAAGTGCTGTTATATCCAAATCTACGTAAGTGGATTAAATCGATAGTTAATAATCCAATAGTTAAATTGCAGTAGTTTTTAGTTTTTAATTAAATCAAATAAAAATATGATCCAATAAAATTTAAAAATTTTGTTTCATCTTTAAATTTAAATTAAAATTTTAACTGTTTAACTAATATATATATATATTTGTGATAATTAGATGAAGACAGAGAGAGATGGGATAAAATATTTTTCATGTCATGTCAGTATAAAATATAAATTTTTTATGTCAATTTAGATCAATTTTCCTTAAATAGCTAAATTGCAACTTGAATTAAAATTATAATTTTTAAAGTTATAAATAAAATTCTAAATTAAAGTCAAATTTTAGATTTTTTATGTCATTAAGTCAATAATAATTGAGTGCTTAAATATTTGTCTCATAATAAAAAAACAATAAAAAATTAAAACTCTGAAAATATTGTTCCCATTTAATAATTTTTAGTATTTCAAAAAAGTATCACGAGTTGATTTTATAATTTTTCGACTGATTTTTCTAAAAATTTAATGTCCTCCAGATTGAAAGGATTGTTGTTTGGTATTTTTATTTCTTATTATAGGGAAAATAAACTCAAGATATATATTTTTTATAATTTTTTTAAAAAAAGAAGAATTAATTAGAAAACTGGTGGTAAGCTTAGTCTTTCAGTACTCTATATATAGTGAAATTAGATATCATAGCATAAAGAATTAAGTAAAGATATAAAAAAGGGTTATCTGTTTGTAGAAAAAGAGTTACTGGTTATGGTCTTTGTTGTTAAAAAATAGCAACATTGTGTGCAAGGATATCACTTCATCATTCACAGTGATCATAATAGCTTCAAGTATCTATTGGAGTGAAGGGAGGCTGCTGCTGAACAAATCAGATGGCTGTCTAAATTAGCAGGACATAACTGAAATTGTATTGAAAGAAGAATGTTGCCGCTAATGCATTTTCTAGATTGACACCCGTTGAAGCTTGTTCCATGATCACTTGTTTTGTGCAATCAGATTTATTGTCACAATATAATAGTAATGGCAAGATGATGGTAGTATCCAATCCTTGAATCAATACTTACAAAATGATCCAAATACTTCTCCTGCCTATAATTACTGCCATGGTCTTTAGGCATGGAAATCTAGTGGCAGGCAATAATCCAATTCTTATTGCTAAGATAGTGTTGTGGGAAGTCACTCATGCATTTTTTGACTTTACAGAAGATTTGCTGCTCTTGTATACTAGTCTGAAATGTCTACATCAGTCAAACAATTTGGGTAGCAATATGAAACTTGTCAAAGGTGCAAATATGTTTATGGGTTGACATCAGTAGGGACTTAATAGAGAGATTAACAAAGTTTGGGGAAAACTATGCTATTTTGGTTGTGGTTGATCGCCTCAGCAAAGATGCACATTTTCATGCTTTACCACACCCTTACACTGCTGCAATGGTGGCTCAACTCTTTCCTGATTATATTTTCAAATCGCATGGGAAGCCTACTTCAATTATTGGTGACAAAATCCTTTCTTGGTAAGCGCCGGTAAGTAAGAATTTTTCAACTTACTAGTTAAAAATATATATTATCTCCCATCCTCATCTGATGAAGAATTTTTCAACTTACTAGTTAAAAATATCTATTATGAAGAATTTTTCAACTTACTAGTTAAAAATATCTATTATCTCCCATCCTCATCTGATGGTCAAATAGAAGTAAAATAGATGCTTGCAGACTTACTTGAGATGCATGAGTTGGGACCATCCTGAAAAATGAATGAAATGGTTGCCTTCTACTGAATTTTGGTATAATATTAATTTTCACTCTTGCTAACACCACTCCATTTGAGATTCTCTATGGCATGGTTCCTCCCATATATCTACCTCACATTCTTTGTAGTGCAACAGTTCTGCAATTGATCAGCTACTTGTTGGCAGGGATGAAGCATTTTGTTGTTCTTAAACATCAATTTAACTCGTGCACTAGCCAGGATTACTCGAAACCCTATAAATAGTCCACCTTGCATTACAGGCACTACTCTAAGCTCTCTTACACTGCTGCTTATCGTTTGGATTCGCCATGCTGCTTCTTGAGAAACGTTTAGCTTGACATTCAGAAGATAAGATTAAATAAATATAATTAGGATTCAACTGTGCTTTTTTCAAGATACAATCATATCCCTAAAAAGATTTAAAAAAAAAAATTTCTGTGGTAAATAAATCACGTAAAAATATGCAACTAATATCTTAAAATTTTATGAATTCTTTCATAACTCAAAATATTACATCGAGTATAGCCAAATATATATTTTCTGAAATTTAATGTGATTAAACCCAAAAAGAACAAGGATTTACTAACAAGAGGAGTTAAAAACACTTTAAGATCAAGTCACACTACCTTCCCTTCCCCTAAATAAATAGAAGAGTGCACAAGCAACCTCGAAAGAAACTGGTCTCACTTTTACCATTCACTTCTGACATTATACCTTCTACTATGGGTACAACATAATGGAGCAAATCATGATGGAAAAAGTTTATTATTCTTAACATGCAGAACTTTCAACAGTGACTATTCAAAAAATTTCCATGGCAAAATCTGTGTCCATAACAACAAAAGCCAGGTGATAAAAGCCAGATGGTAAGTAATCTAGAGAGAGAAATTACTTTTCAGACTTAAAGTCGGTGATTCCCATTGTGTTGAGGAAGAAAATGGCAAGTGAAAATTAGAGGATAATAAATGACTATCTACTCATGCAATTCTGTCACTTAAAGCAACCTTGAAAAAGCGTATCCAGAAAACTAAACTGCATTTTTCTTGTTTCTGAAGTTCTCTTTTAGCAACGCAAATTTTTTCTTACACTGATTCAGAGTCTTGCCAGGAACAGCAGCTGCAACTCACTCCCAACGTTGATTGATTTCCTTTGGGAATATTTTTAGAGCCTGAACTAGTGCTCTTTCTTGTACGGCAGACCACACATCTTGCTCTGAGCTTGAAGACACCCCATTCTCAGAAACCCTTTTGTCAGGATTCTTGTTATTTGTAGATCTACTTGAAGATTCCTCTGAATTATCCATTTTTGCAGCACTGCTATCTGGCCCTGCTTTAGTTGCTACTCCTATTTCCTCTCTAATTGAAAGCGGAGATGCAATGGATTGTGCAGGCTTTCTCTTCTCAAGAAAAGAATCAAAAGCTTTAGCAGAGTCAGGCTTCTGAAGGAGGATAGTTTTTGTTGCCTTCAGAATTTCTTCAACTGATCTTCCTGTACCAATGTACTTTGAAATAACCTCCCACCTCCGAAATGTTCCTTTGGGATATTTCTGCATTCCTTTTCTCAGTAGCTCAATTTCTTCTCTGCCCCAAGGCCTCTCTTTCTCGTCAAAGCTGCTTGATGGGATACTTCCATTGGATTCAACAGAGCCATTCTGTTGCACATTCTTCTTCTCGTTTCCTTTACTGCTACTAGAATTATGATAATATCCACATGCATCTCTGAGCACTTTTGCTTGGTCTAGCATTTCTTTACCCTCCATCTTATCACATATATTCCTCAGTTGCTCCATATCCAAAGACATGCAAAGATTTTCCACATCATCCTCACAAAGATCAAGCAAATGCTGGGACAGAATTGATGCTGAAAGTGTTCGAATACGAGTCCACTCTTTACGAAGAAGCTTCTTCTCTTTCTCCTTCACTTTCTTTTGCTGCAAAGCAACTTCAGCAGCACACCTTTCCTCCTCTTCTTTATGGCATTTCTCCTCTTCAGCAGCCCTTGCAGCTGCTTCCTCCTGCATCTTCTTTGCCCAGATTTTAGCTTCCTTCCTTTTCTGCCTCTCAGCTTTTTCCTCTTCCTTTCTCCTCAATATTCTCGGATCTCTTCTATAAGCATTGTCAACAAGAACACGTATCCGTGCATATTCTTCCTTCCTTGCCTTTTCTGTAAGTTTTGCATTCTGCCTCTCCATCCACCTCTTATGCTCACGAGACTCAGCTTGCTCAAGATCAAACTCATCAGCATGTGGGAACTCTCTCCAGCTCTTAAAGTTGTACCAAAAATCATAAAAGCTTTCAACTTCTTTCAAAGGAGTGTTATCATCACCTAGAGAGGTGATCGGCTGGGTTACTGACCACCAACCATTCCTCATAAAAGCAGGACCAAAAACCTTGAAGAAGTCCTGAGGTGCAAATTCAATGGGAATTTCATCATCAAACTCATCAGTAGAGTCATAGATTCTTCTCTTTAGAGGATCAATCAAAACTTCATATGCTTCTTGGATGGATTTAAAGTGGCCCTCTATTTCATCCCTTTTTACTTGTTTAGCAGTCTCAGTTTCTTCAGCAAGAAGAATAGCAGCCTGTTTGTCAGGGTGATATTTCAAAGCGACCTCGCGATAGCTTTTTCGAATCTGTTCTTCTCTAGCAAGATATCTCAAATGGCCCAAACCTAACAACGCATAGTGATTTTGTTGCTTGTCTCCAGTACCAGATTTCTTTTTACCTTTGCTGCTATAAGAATCAGATGATAGCATGCATGCCTGTTCCTTTTCATTGGACGCTTTCTACTCCACACTATCTGCATCCTCCTCCCCCTCACAGCCAAGGAGTTTGAGAGCAACAGCATGGAAAGCATGCCCCGCAGGTTCAAATTTGAAAGCCTTAATTGGAAGGGAATTTGAAGAAACATAGACTGGCTGTCCATTGACAAGCTCTTTTGAGTATGAAATAAGCCGAAATCTAGAATGAACAGCCATCATGATGCTTAAATAAGGTGAATTTAAGAATAACAAGGCTGGACCAATAACAATGGTATCACAATTTGCTTAGACCAGGCGAATTTAAGAATAACAAGGCCAGGATCAATCTCCAAGTCTGAATCCCTGTTCAACAGCAACCATACAGATCATAGCAATCACCAACCATTCATGCAGAAGATAACAGACAAATAAATACGATTCTACTGTTCAAGATCCAACAAATGAGTTGGAAGGGCACAGGCGATGCTACATCTTGAACAGAAAACCAGATTGTTGAGAATTATCACTGATTTTGAAAAGATAATAAAACATAGTTACTAAATTCACTATGCTAAACCATCATGCATCAGCGCTCCAAATCCTATGCTTCTTGTCCCAGTTTGCTAAAACTGGGGGTTTTGGATATATTGATATATTGAGGCAGCGACTAAGTAAAGAAAATGATATCATTAGTGATTAGGTTAGATGAGGTTTAAGCTTATTTGTAAAACAAGATATATGGGATACCATAAAAATTGATAAATTTGTAATTGAATAGCTCCAATATTTCAATAATTAAAAATGACATTAATTTAGTTAAAAAATGAAATTTGAGTCTTTATATCAATCAGAATCATGCTGAAAGCAAGTTACCAACAACATGCTAAAGTCATTTTACTAAGCAACTAGTACTAATTTGCACATTATGCAAATTGTAGTTCAAAAATTTGTTAAAATTAACTGTAACGAGTTTACTAATTTTACTGTATTAACTTGCGAGTTTATCACAATTTTTTGCAAAAATGATTTATAGACGACTTAACTCGTTTTCTTGAATGAAAAGATAAACCCGTACGATTGCAGGGCTTGCTGATAGTGAAGGGAATGAGACCTTGTAAGAACAAGTCAGTAATAGTTAAGGTGAAGAAATCAAACTAGTTTTGCTCGTATTTCTAAATCTGGTTGAAATATGCATTAAGGTCATTTTCAAGCAAACCAAAGCATGATAGTTGAAATCTCTAGTGTGGTAACTATAGAGTAGAAACAAACATTTACTCATTGTATTGTTATATGGTATATGCAAATAAAGCAAAATCGACACCAAATAATAAAATGCAATCAAGAAAAATTTTCCCTACTAAAAGTTTACTAAAGAAGAAGATTAATAAATCATTGCTTTAAAGAACAAGCATAATCCTTGATGCCTAGTTATATCACCTCATCCAACTAAAACATTCGGCCACCCAAGCCAAGTCAATATATCAAACACATTATAGACAACCCAAAACCTAAACCACTTCATCTTAGCATACCTTAATGCTAAAAAAACAAGCCCAGTACTGAACACCTGAAAAACGAAACAGAAAAGAAGTGGCGCTGACGCTGACCTCGAAAGAACTCAAAGAAACAGAGCGAAAAAATACTGAAGATTTCTTCCCACTATCTAAATACTAAAGGAAAACGAGCAAAATCGAGCAGAAAACACAGATAACAACACATCAACCACAAAAAAACCAAAAGATGAAAAAAAATAGATAAAATACCCGAAGAGCCATAAAATAAAAAATGAGGTGCTTTTGAATCAGAGTTTCGAAGTACCAATACCTTTGGACTTAGATGAATTAAGGAACCAGCGTTTGATAGGAGAAGCAAATTAGGTAAATCGGGATCAGTGGAGAAACGATCAGTAGAGACGAGAGGAGAGCGCAAAAAAGGGTCTATTTATCGTTGGTTTTTATGTAATTATGAGCAAGCTAGAGGGATATTTTTGTCCATTCAGGAAAAATTAACTTTTTTTAATCAAAATAAAAACTATGATATTATATTAGATTAGGAAGACTATTCAGAATGCAGCAACTTAAGCAAAATAAGGGAAGAGAGAGAGAGAGAGAGAGAGAGAGAGAGAGAGAGGAAGTAGCCTTTGATATAAAACTAATCAAGGCATTGTGCATATGAGAAAGTCAAAATAAACAAAAGTCAGAAAGTTGAATGTCTTCTGCGAGTTTCAACCCTAAAGATAAGATATAAGCGTCAGCATTTTGAATAGCAAGCCTTTGTATAATCAAGTTCGTTTACAATTTTCTTCTATTGATTGATCACTAGAACTTCCATTGATTAATCACAAGAGAGAAATTTGCACTAATATATACTCTAAACCTCCTCCAAGTAGTAGGGATTGGGGGAACATCATTTCTAGATTTTATATCTTGCATGCATAAAGGAGAAGGCTTTTCTTATTTAAGAGGTAGGTATTCATTAGCGAGATAGTTACGCGAATGAGTTGTAATTACATGATTGAAACTCTTATTAGAAAAAATGGACTCAATCTTGGCTTTTCAAATAACCCACAATATGAAACCAATACTAGTACAAAACTCTCTTGCTCCATATTCTTTCCAAGCTCTAACCATCTTATCCCATCAGTTGGCAAAATTAGTCGATTCCTGAAGGTCAAAGGTATAAGATAAAGAAAAGGCAAAGAAAGTCCTTTGAACTCAATGACATTTCAGGAGAACATGCTCAATTGTCTCTGATTTTGGACTAGAGAATGAACATTTATTGTTAATAAAAATCCACCTCCTAACTAACAATTGTCCCATGGATAAACTATTTCTCACTGCTCTCTGAAGAAAAAGTTTTAACTTTTAGAGGACATTTACATTTCATATAGAATACTAAAACCTAGGGCGGTGGTTAGTACTGTTTGAAGGTGACTCCTCAACCCTTTGAATTAGGTCACTAAGGGATAAACAAATTTGAAAGTAAAAAAATAATGTCTATTTGGGTGTCATATCCACTTGTCACAAATGTTAGGATTACCAATTGGTATGTAACTAAAGGCGTGCAATTCTAAATTAGAAATGTGTCTACCAATGCTAGAACAATCCCATGAACCTTACTTAATGGGGTCATAAACTCTAACCATTCTATTATTATCGGGTGGAGTGGAAAAGTGTTTAAATCAAGGTAAAGCAAGCACCTAACGGTTATCCTACACAAATGTGTTAAGGACTTTATTGAATTGCTTCCTAACCTCTCAACTCTAGTAATTTCTTGGCTGCTAACAGGTTTTTCCATCCCTAAGAGCATTGGGATCCAAGTTGAGAATTCCAAAAATCTATTTAAGGGAATTATAAAGCTTTAATCAAACAAACCCATAGTGAATTTGGTTTAAATACATGTTTACATGCTTGTTTAGCTAGAAAACTTCAATTAAAAGAGTAAAAGCTCTTAAATCCCATACGCCCTCTAACCTTTTAGGCTTGGATAAAAAAAACCAACTGTTAATCAAGAACTTCTTTCAATGAATATTCTGACACTTCCAGAATCTAGCTAGAATGGAATCTAACTCATCATAAAATGTTTATAAAATAAGAAAACAATTCATAGCAAAATAAGGGGTGGCATATGAAAGGAACTTTTTTTTACCACGATTCAATTCTACTTAGAAGCTTGTTCTTGATGTACTGACATGTAGCTTTCTTGCTTCATCCCTATATACCTAAGATCCCTAAATACTTAGTGCATTCAGTCAACTACTTCATTCTTTAAATATCTTAAATGTGTTATTTAGTCACCTGAGATACAAAATTTCTAAAAATGATACCTAATTTTGCAAAATGAAATAACTAACCACATGTTTTTTAAAAATCTACTAGGATTTGCTTTATAAGTAAAATTTCCTCCATAGAAGCATGCAAAACATAATTGTGTCATCAAGAAATAGTAAACGAGACAAAGAATGGCCATTTTACTAATTTTGACCTCATATGATCCCATTCTGAGTGTTGCCTTCGGTAAGTAATTAGGGAACCCATTAGTCTCCATGAGAAATAAATAATGAGACAAATCATTCCCCTACCTAAGTCTCTTGTGGGGGAAAAAAAAAGGGTTGTAGAGGTCTCATGAACAGTGACAAAATATGTAATTATAGTTATACATTGCATGATAATATGAATGAATGAATCATGGAATCCCATCTTCCTTATGATAGATTTTAAAAAGCTTCAATTGACTCAGTCATATGCCTTACATATGTCCAGTTCCAGAGCTAGTTTACCATAATTTACCTTTCTTTACAAAAGAAGGTTTTTTAAGTGCATGTAACTAAAGGACAATCAAGATGTTGTCTTGGATTTTTCTTCCAAGAGCAACGTGGTTAGGGTCTATGAAGGAGCCAAGTAAGGGCTTAAGTCAATTAATAAGTATTTTAGCTATAATTTTATAACTAATATTGCAAAGACTTATAGGTCTACAATGATCAAGAGATTTAGGGTTATGTTCCTTAGGGACAACAATAATGGAAGTTTTGTTAAAGATCTTTAACAAGTACTTGCTTGAGAAAACTTGCTTCACATCTTGGATTAAATAAATTTTAATGTCTTTCTATAATATCTGATAGAAAATTACTAGAAATCCATCTGGCCTCTGTGCTTTCAAGCTACCCAAACTAAACACAACATTTTTAGCTTCTTTCTCAGTGACCTCTCTCACCAAGCTCTCACTCATCTCTAGTATGACTATTAAGGTTATACACTCTAGGATCTTCTTATTAAATATAATTTTATCTTGATTATACACCTTAGCAAAATAACATATCACATCCTCCTCAATCTTTCTCTGAGTATAGGCCCAAGCCCCATCTTATAATCCAAGTGTAAGAATATGATTCCTTCTTCTCCTTTGCACCATACTAGCTTGAAAAGATGTTATGTTTCTATCCCCAATTTTTAACAATTTTGATCCTAAACCTTTGCCTCTAATAATTTTCCTCTAGGGTCTACAGGCAATTGAGTTATTTTAGTAAATCATGCTCTAGATTTTGTCAAAGTCCCCTTTTTTCATACAATATATCTACTTGGGCTTTTAAACCTTTAGTCTTCCCCTATGAATTAAAAACTTCTAGTTTGTGCCATTCTCTTAGAGATTTATTGCTTTCCAATAACTTTTGGTAGAGAAAAAAATTGTTTAAATATTGTTATCCTTAATCTTCATGCATTCTTATCTACCTATTGATAAGATCCTTCGTTTAGCAATTTAGCCTTGAACCTAAATCTTTGTTTAGCTTTCCGTTCCATATTGCTTAGATGAAAAATCAGATGTTTATGATTTGACCCTAATAACTAGCCATGCATTATGTAAGCTTGTGTAAATAGAAGAAGCCTCTAAAGCAGAATAACATATCTTTGATCTAATATTTGCATGATAAAATTGCATACCATCACTCTTGTTTGTCCATGTGAATCTTGGACCATATGCTCTCAACTTCAGAAGTTCACAATCCCTAACCCAATTCCTCAAACAATTCCACTTTCCTTAAAAAGGGGAGAACCTCCAAATTTGTCTTCTTCGTTATCAATGGTGTTAAAATCCCTAATTATCAACCATGGTTACTCCCCCAATGGTGTCAAGTTACTTACTTATTCGAACACCTTTAACCTACCTTCTCTCCTAGAATCTCTATAAATGAAGGTCGTTGTCCATTTGTACTTGATTCCATAACTATAATTAACATGGATCTAGTGTTGAGAAAGATCTATAACTCCTACCTAAATGTCATATGATCACCATAATGCTAGCCAACCCGATTTTCCAATTGGTTCCACATATATTGCCTAAAAAAAACCATTTATACATTTAAACTTTCAAGAAACACCTTTCACTGCTTTGTCTCAGCCAAAAATACCAACTTGGGATGTTTAGCATAGATCAAGCTATTAAGATGTCGAATTGTCAAGGGGCCATCTGATTCCCTGACAGTTCCAACTTAGAATGGTCATGGCTCTTAGGTGGTTTTAGGTGAGCCACCAACGCTATTAGTAGTAGTATTTGCACTTTGCTCATTACTTTTAAATTCATCTTCAGAAATTATCTCCTTCATCTTTAGCACTTTAGAAGCTTTAGCTAACTACTCAAGTCTTTATTTTTTAAACACTCCTACCGAATTCCCTTTTTTGAATTGCTTATTCTCAGTTGGCAGTTCCTCATTCCTAAACTTTATCAACTCTTTTACCTCATATTCCTCCCTTATAAACCAATAACATACTAGCTAAACCTTCTATTGATGGGTTTAACCTTCTGGTTCTTTTAAATAATTGAGTCTGGAGCACACTCAAGCCCAGATCTTTTGATGAAGAACTTTTAGTGGCCCATAAGTGATGTTCAAATTCCCTTGGCCTCTTTCGGAGCTACATGATGACATTTGGGTTGGGCTTATAAGTGTTGTCTTTCTAAGCTTAGCATTTAATCTTACCTAGTCTTCTTTTGTTGGTTTTATGGTCCTAACAAATTAGATTCACGAATATAGATACCTATTCTCTCTTCCAAAGAGGTGGGATTATAATTTTCACTAGTTTTATTATCATCATAAGATGTTGCTAATTTTCCACTTCCAATGCCAATAAGGCTTTAGAGCTTCCATCTTCAGAACTGACATTTTAAACACAGTGCCTTCCAACGACTTCATGTCTAAGTGCCTTCCAACAACTTCATGTCTAAGCACTACCTATGTATCCTTGGGAAACTCCCTTTGTCACCTCCATTGTTGCGCCACTTTCACTTTTCTTATCCCGAGCTACATTATCATCATTATGAATAAGGAATCCAAGTCTCAGATTCTTAATATAACCTGAATTAATTAAACTTTTAAGCTAAGAAACATACTTAAGATTACTTGAAGATAAAGGCTCTAGGTATTGTTGCTCATCTTAGTGTGAGCACCATTTTTAGAATATGTCTGATCCTTCCACATAAGAAAAAAACTCTGATAATTTCCATATTGAAAAAGGATCCATTCATCGGTGCGGTAACCATAGCTTAACTTACTCCCTAAACTACACCTGTCATTTTAGAACCCCGCAAGCAAATAATTGTGAATATTAACCCATACACTAATCTTTATTTGAAAACAATGTCCCATTATTGATTTCACCTCTTTCATCATGATGGAACCATTAGACAACCTACTAATTCGAATAGCATTCTTTTAACTAATATCATATGGAGGCAAATTATGCACCTCTACCCAAAAAGGGCTCTTGAAAACTCCCATTATTCTATTGACATATTCATTGGGCACTCAACTAAAGGTTTTAAATAACGACCATTACATAATGTAATAGTCATTATGTAATGGGATTTTAAGCTCCCATTATCGTTATGGTTGTTATATAACGAGCATAACTTTTTTGTTATGTATAATGACCATTATTTTAATAATGTTACCATTACACACCGATGACATTATCAATTTAGTTCTACAGCATAAGCCAAACATTGCAGAATCCTTCTCTTTTTTTCAATGTTTCATCTGAGTGGACTACAAAATTACTTTTTTTTTTTTTAGTTTTTCAAATCGAGTGAGGTGTCCTTTATGCAAATTATGCTGCAAAAGTTATCTTTTGCCATAATTTTGTCTTCTTCCAGTAATATAGATGCTAAAATCAATTCAATATAATTTATCTCTCACAACTTATGTTTATCAAGAAAAGGAAACAATTCATTTCTTTATTTCTCACAAATACAAGATTTTCTCATACTTTTTCATTTTATCATTTCTTCTCCTTTTTCCTTCAAAATTTTTTCACAAATTAACTAAAAAAAACTCAAATAAAGTTTAAAGCTTACACTTTTCAACCATTTCATATTTAAGGAGGTATGTTAATGTTCACAATATAAAATTTTTATTATTTTACTAGTTTTTACATTACAAAACATTATTAATTTTAAGTCTAATTAGGTAATCATCTTAATTAAAGGTTAGAAATATACAAATTGATCTTGAATAGATTAAGAAATATTATTAAAAACCATATTTAGATTAAAAATAGTATTAAAAAGAACATATTTAGTTTACAAAATATTGTGAAATTTATATTTAGATTACATAAAAGATATAAATTATTAAACTTGATGTTGGTTATAACGTGGCCTTACAATTAATTATTTATTATTGACTATATAAATTATTTATCTTGACTAGGCTTAACATTAATTAGTCTTGTAATTTTCATAATTCAAATATTAAATTGATAATTAATTTTTTGTTATTAGTAAATTAATTTTTGGTGTATTATCACTTGTCTAGGTTATTAGATTGTAGAACATATAAATTATTTTACTTGATTAGGCTTAAAATTAATTATTCTTATAATTTTCATAATTCATGAATTAAATTGATATTTAATTCTTTATTATTAGCAAACTTATTTTTAGTTTATTTTATTACTCGTCTATATTATTAAATTGTAGATTATATAAATTATTTAGCTTGATTAGGCTTAAAATTAATTAGTCCTATTATAATTTTCATAATTTATAAATTAAATTAATATTTAATTCATTATTAGTCAATTGATTTTTAGTTTATTTTATTACTTGTCTAGATCATTAAATTATAGAACATATAAATTATGTAGCTTGATTAGGCTTAAAATTAATTAGTCTAAATATTATTAGATATTTAACTTAATTAATTTTTTAATGTATTTTAATCTATAAATTTAGCTTAGAATTGATTAGTTTTTGTAATTTATAGAATTTATAAATTAAATTGATATTTAATTTTTATTATTAGTAAACTAATTTTATTTTATTTTATACCTTGTCTAGATTATTAAATGTGAAAGATATAAATTATTTGGCTTGATTATTTATAATATTGGTAGATATAATTAAAAATGATTTAAACTTAACATAATTAGGTATTTAACTTAATTAATTTTTAAAATGTGTTTTCATCCATGAATTATTAGGCTTAGTATTCATTAGTTTTATAATTTATAGAATTTAAAAATTAAATTTATATTTAATTTTTTATTATTAGTAAACTAATTTTTATTTTATTTTATTACTTGTTTAGTTACTAAATTGTAGAAGTTGTTGAAAATGCCACGTCCACATGAAAATAGAGAAATCCTTCAAAGCCAAGTGATGATATTGGATAAAATTTGCACATCAAAGTGAAAAATAAAGGTGAAATTATATGTGACTTTGTGGTAGAAAAGTAACATGAGGAATAACTAGGCGAAATTATTTGTAACTTTTGCGGCAAAAAAATAACATGAGGAATAATTAGGTTGAAGCAACACTTAACTGGTGTGGCTGGTCAAATATCTAGTTGTTCCAAAGTATCAACTACTATAACAAAAGATATAGCTAAACTTCTAAGAGATTATGAATTTCAAAAATAAGGGGAAAAAAAATAGAAAGAGCAAAAGAGTTTGAAAACGAAATATGTAGAATGCATGAAATTTAGGATTTAGATGAAAAAGAGGGTTTAAAGTTACAATTTGCAAGAAGAGAAAGTATGAGACAGTTTGATGAAGACCAATATAAAAGGAGTAGAGGAGTGCATTATAATATGAGGTTAATAATCAAGCTGTCTTTAGGCATTCATCAATAATTAGAGAAAGGGCTCGAGAAACTACTAAATATGTTCTTGCATCAACACTGGCTTCTACATTAGCAATAAGGGAATTAAAGTTGGAGAAGGGTACAGCTCTAAAAAAACAATCAAAGATTAATGGCAAATAGTTCAAAAAACAAAAGGCTAAATTATTGAAAGCTTTCAGTAATTTCGTAGTCCATAATCAGTTATTATTTTTAATTACGGACTCACTTTAGACTAGACCACTACTTAAAGCAGCTATAGAAGTTGACCATAATGTACCCCTACCTACTCCTTATGAGCTAGCAAAGATATATCTCCCAAATGAATATAAATTGATAAAAGAATATATAACATCATTTGACTCTAGATGAAAACAAAGAGGTGTAATCATAATGTGTGATGGATGGAGTGGCTCAATAAGGATGCATATTATCAACTTTTTTATTTATTCAAATTGTGGCATAGTCTTTCACAAATTAGTTGATGCCTCAATTATTCAGTGTAGAGATGCAGACTACTACTTTAAACTTATGAAAGAAGTGGTAGAGGAACTTGGGGTTGAAAAAGTAATGCAAAGTGTGATAAATAATGAGGTTGTGATGAAAGTTGTTGGAAAAAATTTTGATGAAACATTTTGAACACTTATACTGGACAACTTGTAATGTTTACTGCATTAATATAATTTTGCAAGACTTAGAAAAATGAAAATTGTTCTAGAAAGTTATGGAGCAAGCTAGAAGTATCACCCAATTCATATATAATCATAATTGAGTATGTAATTATATAAAAAAAAAAAATTCACAAATGGGAGAGTGCATTTACAACCTCAAATTACTAGATTTGCCATTAATTTTATTATTTTCGAGAGCCTTGTTTGACATAGGCTTGTCGTGCAAAATATGTTTGAATAGCAACAAAATTTGCAAAGCTACTAGTGGGCTAGCTAATGATGTACAACAACTTGTACTTGGTATGGGTAATGTGGGTAGATTATTTTGAGACAGAGCAAATCAAATAACCAAAGTTCAAGATCCATTATTAAAAGTTCTGAGATTGGTAGATGGTGATGAGAAATATATGAGGTAATAAACTAATCAAAATTGAGAATTAAGAAAAATTATAGAAGTTAAATGCAAAATTAGAATATCATTGATGAAAGATGAAACTTTCAATTGTATCATAATTTTCATGCAACAAGTCAATTTAATAAAAATTTATTTATAATTTATCATAAAATTTAATGAGATACTTAGGGTAATAAATTCATAAAATATAATTATATTAGGATAAATTGATTAGTACTTGACTTTATTTCAGTATATTATTTAAATTATCAATACCAACATGGGTCGTATGAAATTTCAATTGATAATGAACCGGATAGTGGAACAAAGGGTGTCACTACAAGGTTGGAGTCAAATGTGGAGAATCAAATACTTGCACTTAATGATGTAAGTGTTTTAAATTTTAGTATGTGTACATAAATGGCTACTTAAATTGAAAATTGAACATGTGCAAATGATTATATAAATTGATTGTGCAATTATTGTTGTCGTGAAAAAAAGGGAGAGTTTTGATACCACATTGGCATAAAAAGCAATTAAAATGATCAATCCAGGTTAATAATTCTTCATATATAATAAATAAATATTTATTTCTATCAAAAACTAAAATAGTAAATCATAATTGTTTATACAGCTGAATGATGAATCATTTATGGAGAAAATGCATCTCATCTTCAAGCAATAACAATTAAAATTTTGAGCCAAACAATTTCAGCTTCTAATTATGAGAGAAATTGGAGTACATTTGCTCTAATCCACACAAAAACAAGAAATAAATTGTGATATCAAAAGTTACATGCCTTTGTTTTTGCACATCACAACATAAGGCTCAAAATAAGAAATGCAACTATGAGGAGTCAATAAGAGTTGGAGAAAAAAATTCAATCTAATAAATTTGGATTGTATTTACAAAGAAGATGATCCATTATCTCATTGGTTGGAAAAAAAAGATAATGACCTTTGCTTGATGGTGAAATCATTGATTGGTTAAGTGATGAAGATTTTTATGAAAATGTGCAAGGAAAAGGCACAACAGGTGGTGGTGGGGGTAGGCATAGGGGTGGTGATGGTGATGATGATGATGATGATGACGATCATGGTGATAGTGATGATGATAGTGGTGGTGGTGGCGGCTATAGCAAAATAGGTGCACAGGGGGCTAGTTCAACTTATCTTAAGGAGAATTTGTATTATGATCCTGATACTATTAATATTGGTGGTTCAACTTATAAAATTAATTCACATCTTTTGTGCACCTATCGTCAGTCTTGAGGTAGTTGACATGATGGTGGATGTGCATCTAATAGAGGTATTTCACACATAAAGATTGAAGAGTATTGATTCAATTTTTTTTGATATTCCTTAAGGTGATTTTGGATTCTCTGCTAGTGAGATATCAAATGATGGTACCACTAGGTCTTAAAATAATTATTGATATACTTTGAATTTGGTACTACATATTTCATATCCATATGGTTTGAACTAACTCCAAAAAGCTCATCATCAAGTTAACTTGAGTTTGAGCAACCTTCATATTCAAGCCAAGGTGAGTAATCTCTACAAGAATCTGTCGAAATAACGATGGATTTAGTGACAAAATATTTTCTTAGCAAACTTGTGATGGATTATTGATGAAATCACAAAAATAGCTATGGATTTTCCATCTGTCACTAAATCTGTAGGTAAATTCGGCGCCAAATCCTTATAGATGGTCTAACGATGAAAAATTCTATCACTAACTATAACAACAGAAGATGTCATCATTAGATTAATAAGAGATTTTCCATTTTTAGCGATAAAAATTCCCTCGGTAAGCTAGCAAGGGCTAGTTTCGTCGCTATGTCCATGGCTAATTTAGCAATGGCTTAGCGATAAAATTCCATCACTAATCTAGAAAAATAAAAAAAAAGTGTTAAAGTTTATAACTAATATATATTATTATTAAATAATTTATAAATATTAATAAAAATATTATAAATATTAATATATACATATATAATATTAAATAATATAACATATTAATAATATTAAATTATAATATAATATTTAAATAGTATAATGATAATGTAATAATAATATTAAATATTATAAATTAATCTAACTAAGCTCAAACTCAAGTTATTTGAGTAATTGAGCGAGACAAATTTGAATATAAAAATAGTCAATTAATCTAGTCTCACTAGAGATTAAGAGCTTCTTGAGTAATAATCAAGCAAGAAAAAATCAAGTATAAAACACTAGATTTGAGGCTCACAAATATAATCGAGGTTAGATATATTTACAAGTCGATTAATATAACTTGAATATAGGTTGCGATCTCGAGCTCGATTACATCCCGAATTAAATAATATTAACTTAATCATTATATAATATATGAAATATATAAAGATAATAATATAAATACATAATATAAAAAATATTAAGATAATATAAATTTAATATTAAATTAATAAAATGATAAATTTTTTAAGAATATATATATATATATATATACACACACCTACTACTAGTCGGGCATGGCTCTCGCTAGCCTAGCAACGGGCCGTCGCTAGGCCAGCAACAGGCCTGGCCTACTACTAGCTAGGCTAGCGAAGGCCCTGGCTAGCTATAGCGACAACTTTTGGGTCGTCGCTAGTCCGTCAACGCATATAAGCTGACAAACACTTTGGGCAGGGCCTTCGTTAGCCCAATGACTAGCTTTTACAACCCGCCTCCCTTCCTCTCTTTTCTTTTTTTCCTTTTCTTCTTCTCTCCTTTTCCTTTCGTCCTCCCTCCCACCCATGGTAAGCTCCTATTGTTGCTAGTAGCACCATCTCTTCCCATCACTGGCGTTCTCTCCTCCATCTCCAGCCACCTATGCTGGTTTATGGGTTTGTGAGTTTGGTTTATTGTAGTTTGGTTTGTTGATGTGAGTTATTTTGGTCTCTCTCTCTCTCTCAAGATTATTAATCTACAATGTATGTTTGGTTTTTATTTTTTTATGTATTGTTTCATTGTTTTTTATTTAGGAACTTTAGTGATTTTTGTAAATTATTTAGTTTATTACGTTGAAATGTTTTATTATGAAATATTGATTTTGCACATTTAATTATTTTTTTCATAATATTATTAAGTTTAGTTAAATAGATTTTGTTGCAAATCATGTGAGAATTTTGAATATTAATTTATGTTTTAGGTCATTATGTATAAATTTGTAATTGTGAATTATGTGAAAATTAATTAAAATATTGAAAATATGTGAAAATTAACAATTTTAATTTATGTATAGATTTTGGTAATCATGCATAAATTTGTAATTGTTAATTATGTGAAAATTAATTGAAATATTGAAAATATGTGTAAATTAGTAATTTTAATTTATGTATAGGTTTTGGTAATTATGCTGTTAATTATGTGAAAATCAATTGAAATGTTTAAAATATGTGAAATAAATTCGGAGATTTTATTTAGTGATATGTTTGAAAAATTTAGAGGCAATTAAATAAATTTTAAAAATTATTTGAATATTTGAAATAGTCAATGATTACAAATTTAGTGATTAATTAGAAAATCAATTATCATAATTAAATTTGCAATAATTAGAAACTAAGAAAATGAATTATTAATGTTGTAATAAATTAGAAAATTAAGAATTAATTAGAATAGTTAACAAATAATTAATTAGAATAGTATGAATTAACGAATAGTTATGTAATTAATTAGAAAGTTATGCATAATTTGGTATATTATATTAGTTGGTAGATTTATTAGAAAATGAGATAATAATTAAGACATTAGAAGTTAATATTTATGGTATTATTTTTAATTGTATATTACTTATTCAATAATAATTTGATGAGTTGTGGTATTAATTTGTGATAAATGGTTGTACTAAAAGTGTTTTTTTATGCAGGTGTTTTCGTAGTATTGGGGTTATGATTGGATATTTATTAGAAGTATTTTTTTTTTCTTACAAGATGTTAATTGTAAACATCATTTTGAGGTGTGGTAGGTTCTAGTTATATCAGAACTTTACCAAAATTTTGTTAAACTATTAGAATTAGATATAAATATTCGTTTAGTGAATTACTCACATTAAGTGTCAATAATTTACTAAATTGTCCTATAGGACAGTTTGAAAATGCATTCTATAAATAAAAATTGTGACATGAGTATAAATATTAGTAGTATAATATTGTTCTTCATGTGCATATTCAAATATGTGCAAATTAATGTGTTATGAAACTTGTGATAAATTGTCTTTTGCATTTGTCTATACATGTTTTATATCGTGCACTTGCAAAACTATAAGGACATGTTGTCAAAATTTATACAAATGCAATGGGATGATAAATAATGTATTTTCAAATGGGTTAGGTTCAAACCTTGAACTTGAACATTCATTAAAATTAATGAATCCTAGGCATGTTATTACAAATGTGAAATATAATGATATTTGTTTGACGTCACATAATTTTAAGTACAAAACAATGAGTTCAGATTGTGAATGAATATATTGTAGGCTAACTGATGGGTTTTTAAATTCAATATTTTTATAGGGCATGAAAACTTTTAAATATTTGCTTGCTACCTTCTTAAGTGGATGGGAATAAGATATGATATTCATGTAATGGTAGGAGGCGTCAAAATCGATAATATAAGGAAGTTAAAATGGTTAGGTACCATCTGGCTAAAAATGGATTTGTACCTGGTTATTATTAGTGGTCTAGACATGGTGAACCATATGTGAGACCAGAGTTAGGTACATCAGTTGGTGTGAATGGTTGTAAGGAATTAGTTTACCTGTAGAGAAGATTAATTTTTGTAAGAATGGTTGTATGCATTATTAAGGAGAAGATAGTGAGGTGATTAGTTACAAGGTTTGTACATTTTCGCAGTATAAGCCATTTAATGTTAAAAGTTCTAAGCGAAAATCGACAGTTCCTTATAAGAAAATGTATTACTTTCGACTCACTCCAAGATTATAGAGGTTGTATGCATCCAAAGGCATATGTAAAGATATGAAATGGCATGTCGAGCATGTTGAAGAAGAAGATGGCATGATAAGGCATTGCTCAAACTCGAAAGTGTGGAAGCATTTCGATAGGATGCATCCAACATTTGCAACTAAATATAGAAATGTAAGACTTGGACTTTGCATAGATGGGTTTCACCCATTCGATCAGTCAGGACAACAATATTCAACTTGGCATGTAATAGTCACTCCATACAATTTACCCGCATAGATATGTATGAAAGAAGAATATATGTTTTATTGTGATAGTTTCGAGACCCAGGAATCCAGAGGAGAAGTTGGATGTATTCTTGCAACCATTCATTGCAGAGATGAAGAAGTTATGGGAAGTTATGATTCAAACTTACGATGTGTCAAAGAAGCATAATTTTTAACTACGTGTTGTATTGATGTGGACAATTAGTGATTATCTTGCATATTTTATGTTGTCGAAGTGGAGTACAATAAGGAAATTGGCATGTTCTTATTGCATGGACAACTCACTCTGCTAAGAGGATGTAAGATATCGTGGTTTGACAACCAATGCCAATATTTACCTAATGACCATTCATTTTAGAGGAATAAAATATCCTCTCTTAAAAATAGAATCGTGACTATCACTGTACCACTAATCTGATCAGGAGATGAGATATTAGCAGAGATAAAGGAATAGAGATTACAGAAGGTCACTGATATGGATGGTTGTGCATCGAATAGCCTACTTTCAAAAGTAACTGGCTCAAGGAAATGAAGCATATTCTAAGATATGCCATATTGGAAAACCAACTTGATTAGGCATAATTTGGTTGTGATACACATTGAGAAGAATATTTTTGATAATGTTTTTAATATAATGATGATTGTGGAAGGAAAAACAAACGATAACACCAAATCAAAGGAAGACTTGAAATAGTTTTTTCGAAGAGCAGAATTAGATTGTGATCCTCTAGTTGGAAAATATCTTAAAGCCTATTACACTCTTAACAAATGGGGGAAAATGGCTCTAAATGAATGGGTTAAAGGATTGCAATTTTTAGATGGATATGTCTCAAATATGGGCACATGTGTGGATATGTTAAAGCTTAAGTTGTTTGGGTTGAAAAATCATAATTATCATGTGTTCATGCAACAATTGATACCAATTGTGTCTTGAGAACTACTTCTAGCACATGTTTGGCAAGCCTTAACAGAGTTAAGCCTTTTCTTCAAGGATTTAACTTCAACTATTATATGTGTGGATGATATGAGGCGACTAGAGCAAGAGTTTCATGTTATTTTATATAAGCTTAAACGTATATTTCCTTTAAGCTTTTATAATTATATGGAACATCTCTCAATTCATCTTCCATATGAAGCGAGAATTGTAGGTCTAGTTTAATATCGATGGATGCATCCATTCAAAGGTACCTTTTGAAAGTTAAAAAATAATGCACAAAATAAAGCTCAAGTTGAAGGTTCGATATGCAATGCATATTTAGTTAAAAAATCTTTAACTTTCTATGCACACTACTTTGAACCTTTCATTAATACACAGCATCAAAAAGTCCCCAGAAATAATGATGAATGTAAAGGGGATTATGAAGAATATGATGGGATGCTTAGTATATTCAAACCTACAAGTCGCCTATTAGAGGGTTCAAAACAAGAATGCTAACTGACAAAGAATATCATGTTGCGCACATGTACATTTTACTTAATTGTGAAGAAGTAACACCTTTTATTGAGTAAGAATTTATCTATATTTCTATTTAATAACAATAATATGGAATTGCACTTGTATATCCTAATATTTATTGATTTTTAGATATGATGTAAGGGATTTACGTGTCAAGGTTATGACAAAATTGTCCAACAATTGGTGACAATCAGGTTGATGTGTATATGGAGAACAATTTTGCGGTTTGGTTTAATCAATATGTGGGTATATATAGTGTCTGATAAAGTTGTCATTTTCAAGTATGTGTAACACAATTTAATGTTAGTTGTTGAATTAATATAAATTGTATATACATAATCGATCAAATAATGTTACCAATATTTTTATCAAAGATTTGGCAAAAGGTCCATTATGTACTCTAAAGTCATATCATGGATATTATGTGAATGATTTCAAATTTTACTCTAGAGCACATGGTTCTAATAGAGCAACTAATAATTGTAGGATTTACATAAAGGGCATAAATTACAATACTAATGAGGGTGACTACTATGGTCAATTAAGTGAAGTTTTGGAGTTAAAGTATCCTACACTGCCCTATAAGAGAATTGTTTTATTCAACTGTGAATAGTTTGATCCTAGACTAAATGTTGGTATGATAGTTCACAAGTAATACAAGCTTGTTGATGTGAACTATAAAAGAAGATTCACCAAGTATAAACAATTTGTCCTCATGTTGCAAGCAACAAAAGTGTATTATGTCACATATCCTAGCTTAAAGCGGGATAAGAATGATTGGTGGGTTGTTTGCAAAATAAAAGCTAGATCTGTGGTAGAAGTTCTAACTGTCAACAGTGAACCTTTCCAAGATGATGACATAGTGATGCATGAAATCAGCCTTCAGGTTCAAGATTAATAAATGAGCTTAATTGATCCAACGGGCTCATTTGTTGATATTGATGAGAGTGACAATAAGGACAACACATCAAAAAATGAATAATTAGATGATGATGATGTTATTTACATAACATCGATAATGATTAAAGGTCGTATTATCACAACTCCTTTTACAATATTTATATTATCTTGCTTCAATGTAATTGAATTTCTAAACATACATATTTAAATCGATGCAAAGGAATGATCGATATCATGGGAATTCATCAGGGCGAGGTACTACACGAGGTACCAGTCGAGGCCAACAAGATAGGCCTTCTTCTTCGTCACCTTATGCACCACTATCGAATCATCCCACTTCATCACCTTAGGCTCCACCAGTTGCACCATAACCTACATATTCTTTGCCTCCATTACACCTTTCACCACTCATTGCACCTGCATAGTCACGTACTTATGCTACTTCTATTTCTACTGCATCTATAGCTGATCCTTCATTATATTGACCTAGGATACATGTCATTGGTACAATGTATGTTGTTATAATAAGTTGTTATATTCATCTCATTATATATATATATATATATATATATATATATATATATATATATATATATATATATATATATAT
>CATIWR010245010.1:0-24874 GCA_949677035.1 Omphalea diandra | reverse complement strand
TATAATTAATTAAATTATTAAAATAAATTAAAAAAATAACCTAAAATATTAAAATAATTATATATATATATATATATATATATATATATATATATATATATATATATATATATATATATATATATAACCAATTAGCTATCTACAAGTTATGTCACTAATTTAAAATAATAACAAAAATAAAAAATATTAAATTATAATTTTATCAAAGATAATCAAACAAATTTATCTTGGCAACCATAAAAAGGCTATTCTAATGGCCTTCCTGGTTTCTTTTTAATGTATTGAATCCTTCTAAAATTCTAGTGTTGATCACCTACTAACACATTCACATAACAATTATTATTAAACACAGACTTATAATTTTCTTTTTTTTTTTTTTTGAATGCTTAATATCTTCATTAATGAAAAAGGGTGCATTGGATGTATCAATATTCCATCTCCAAATTATGGGTCTAAATAAAGGAATACTAATATAATTGATATTAATATATTTAATATAATAAATGTCAGCTTTTTTTTTATTAGATAAAATTTTTTCATATTCATTATAATTAATCAATGGACATCCAAACACCCAAAAGCACAAAGTAGAAGACTTTCTATAGAAGACATTCTTAATACTAGTCACACAGTTGCCTTGAACAATAGTAAACAAAATTGCTAAGAGCTAGTAAATAGATGACACCAAAAAAACATGTCCAATCGTTCTTCTTTTCCTCCAATGGCCCTTTTAAAATTTTATTCAAAACCTTTGCATTAAACATTATATATTGCTTCTTGATATCAATCCATGCCTTCTCCACAAGTGGACCAATTTGGTCCTCGTACTTCTCATGAACCATTGGCATAGTGTGCAACAAGATAAAGGCTAAGTAGAATGGAGTCAAAAGTTGCACAAACTCCCAATAATGGACAAAGCATGAAATAATCATAAAAAATTAATTTAATTCAAAGTATACTTTAAGGAGTTGTTTGGTTCAAGTAAAAAAGGTCTAGAAATGGAAATCAAAATGGTCTATTCCCTTTCTTAATATTTGGATCAATAAAATATGGGCTAGAATAAGAATCCCATTGGCCTAGGAATGGGAATCAATCATTCCTTAACATTTTCTCCTCAATCAAAAATTGATTCCTAGGGGGGAATAAAAAAACACAATATACTCCTCTTTAATACACACACTCAGATCTTTTCCCTTTCCAAACACACCAAACTTTCTCCCTTATTTTGATTCCTCTATCACCGCTGGTCACTAGTGCCCTTGGTTTAGATGAGTATCCCTTCTTTCCTTCTTTTCTTTAGTTTTTATTGGACTAGGATAATCAATCCTAGGTTTAGAACCTCTTTTGATCTTGACAAAGTAGATTGATCATCACTAATATTTCAAATAAGTGTTGTTTTTGCAGAATTGAATCAATCTTTCAAGAAGAATTGAAGACGTTGATGAACTCCAAAGTGACATGTAAATCGCGACTGTAATCTAGGATTCACGACCGCGACTCATGTTAGGACATGCTGAAATTCAAGCAAGAGAAATCACAGAGCCATTCTCGACCGCGACCTATAGAAAAGAAGAAGCCCAAAATGTGACAGACGAATTTGCGATGTATGTCACGCCCTAGTCGCGATCGCGAATTTCAAAGTGACTCAAAAGGGAAGCAAGTCCACAACAACAGTTTGACAAGTGTCCCAGAAGACCGTTGGAAATCAAATTTCAAGGTGGCATCTTGTTGGTAGCAACCGCAAATCTTGAGGAAGAAAAATGACCACTTTTGACAGACGAATTCGAGTCCTCTGTCACGTCCTGTATAAGAAAACTCGCGATCGCTACTTCTAAAAGTAGGTGAAAGACAATGACTATATTTTTCTAGTGAACTAATCAGAAGCTGCCACGTGGACTAGCCGTTAGAGAGAAACGAGGTTTTCCTTATGAAATTTGGAAATCGCGACCGTGAAGGAGTAGTAACGACCACGATTTCATCCTGACAAGCATTTAATGCAGAATCTGCCTAGCATGTCTCAAAGATTTGATGAGCTATGATATGCAACGTCTCTTTAGTGAAGTTTGGGTATAAATACACCACCAAACAACCATGAATAAAGTTGCTAAGGAATTTATTACAAGTGATTAAAGCTCTCAATCTTTGCTACTCACTTCCTTCATTTTCTTTATGAAATTGTAATTGTTAGGTGTGAGCATTAAACACCAAGCTGTAAGGTTATAGTGTTAGCTTGTAAAAACACTTCAAGAAAGGTTTAAGTGTGAGCCTAATGAAACACTTGAGTGAGGTTGTGTGTTAGCCTAAAAACACATTGTTGTAAGGTTGTGTGTGAGCCATCAAAACACAAGTTGTATAAGTTGGGTGTAAGCTTGAAAACACCTTGAGATAGTAAAATAGCGAATTGGTTAATTGGGGAGTGGACGTAGGGTCTATTATACCCGAACCACTATAAATTGGTTGTCTCCATTCTACTCTTTCTAGTTCCCTTTTCTTTGTTTTTTGAAATTTTATACACTAATTCAACCCCCTTCTTGGTGCCTAGGGACAACAGCCTGGTTCACAGCAGCGAGATAACCCACGATTTCTTCTATCTTAGCTTCATCTTTTTTTGTGGTAGATTCATGATCACAATGTACCATACTTACACTGCAAATTAGAGTGATCTTTACAAGGTTGGAGATTTTGAACTGCATCCAACTTCCAATGAAAAATTCTAACTTATAATCTGCAAAACAACACTTAATGAAAGTATTATAATTGATCAAATCTCTATTGTCAAGATAAAAAAAGGCTCATGACTTAGGTTAAATCAACATAGTCCAACAGTCTAGAATGGCACCAAACTCCTTAAGAATAGGGTATATCTTTATCTCTTCAAAATGGAAAGAATTGGTAGATGAGTTTCAAATATCGTTAGTTGCCTAAAGAAATTCCATGTTGAGTTTAACAAATGAAAGATATGAAAAGGCCTTAAAGCTTGGAATGGGTAGATGAGTTTCAAATATCATTAGTTGCCTAAAGAAATTCCATGTTGAGTTTGACAAATGAAAGATATCAAAAGGCCTTAAAGCTTGCTTAGGGAAGGTAAGACCCATTGAAAGTATAAAAAGAATTTAAAAATGCTTCATCCAGGTAGAAAACTGAAATGCATTAGATAGGGCACATAAATTGAGGTGAAGGGTTTAAAAAGAAGAGAAAAGGTGAATAAAACTATACAGCTCGGAACAACAATGTTATTTATACAAACTTGCCAAGTCATTTATATCGATAAAATTTTGTCCATATAGATGAGTGATTGTTTGTACATACCACTTTGATTGCAAAAGTATCATGAAGAATGCTCCCTACATTTTTGAATGAGACTTAATTGAGATAAGTTTTAAGTGGCTATATATGGAAGATGGATGGGTAACCATGTCATCAACTCAAACAAACCTAAAATGGTGGAAAAACTTCATCTATGTCAAGCAATCAATGTACAAACAATAAAATTGGTGCACTTAAACATTTTAAACATAGAAAATATCAAAAATAAAAAGGGCAAACCATGTCGAAATACTATTCTTCAATCTAATAAATGTACCAATATTTTTATAACCTACCACAGTTAGAAATACAAAAAGCATAAAAGGTAGTAAGAGGCAGGTAGTGACATCCTAATCATCCTCCTCAGATGACCCCTCAACCTCAAGATCCTCGACCGTGGGCGACACTAGAATAGCTTGCAAGTTGGCAAGCTCGATAGTTACCTTTCGAAGAGCTTTATCCTTCTGGCAGATCTCCTCCTGAAATATATAAAGGCTTAGGGTGGTTAGGATAAGCACACACAAACACATATAAACATACATACATCAATAAATATTGTGCTTATGTACAACTCACGTGTGTGCTAAGTATATGTCAACTTCTGCGTGGCGATCAGATTGATAAGGTGTTTGACCTACACATAAAGGACTTATACAAAAATGATGTTAGAATAATAAAATAATAAGAAATAAAATTAAAAAGCATAAAAATTAAGGGAACTTACATTGGTGGTGGTAAAAGGCTCGAAGAAGCATGAAGACCATGTCATCTCTTGATGCAAGCATGAATGGCAAGCCCAAGGATGCCCTTCAACTTCAAGGCAATGAGGAGGCTTAAGAAGTTCAAAGAAGTAGTTGAAGCCTTTGTTTAAAAGAAATTAACACTTAGACTAGCCCAAAATCTCCAAGTTAGACGTGTGGAGTAAGAAGCCTAAGTTGGACATGTTGAATATCAAGCCCATTCAAAATTGATCCAATGTGTGGAGACCATTGAACAAGGCCTAACACCATTTAGCCAAGATAAAGAATAAAGCCTAATACAAGTTTTGGATAAAGAGATAAAGCCTACAAGTCAAAGAACTTCTAAGATTCACTTAATTGGCATTATTTTTCTCTTCTCTTAAGATTTCTTCTTATAAGTCGAATATCTTATGTAATATTCTTAGGATCCTTTTACTAGTTTTTCATTCTTGTAAGTAACTTAAAATAAAGAGTCTCAGTCCTAGGAAGCTAGCTTAACTAAATGCTCTTGGCCAATAAGATTACATTATTTTCTTTTTCATGTTGATCTAGGACTATTATTTACCTTTTTCTTATTCTTTAGGATTTGAACTCAATGGCTAACCCTAGTTATGGCCAAATTTGCCTTAGCATTATGCATTGTAAGGCTATTTAATGCCTCCCATTCAACCATAATAAAGATTCATGAATTATTATTTTCTTGGCATAATTGTTTTGTAATATTGATGTCTCTTCTTAAGTTATTGAAAGGACTTAGTGAAATTATTGAGTTAAGGCTTAATAATTTCATAAAGTTGTGAAATCTAATTGTAAATTGGCTTAGCTAATTTAGGGTTTGAATTGACATAGTTTTAAATCTTTATAACTTAAGTTAGAAGGAATAGGTTTTCTAGAGATCTAGCTAGGATTTGAAGATCAAAACTCCATTGCTTAATTCTTGAAAGATTTGGGACTTGTGTCTAAGTTTATGGATAAGGATCAATCCAACCTTATTCGTGTCATCTCTAGTGACATCAGCACCCCGTAATGGAAGCGTGTTACATTTCTACCATGCTGTCTGTTAGGCTTAATTTATTCATAGTATTTTAATAAGTATTAATCTTAATTTAATGTAATTCTATTATGAAATTAGGTTATTTTGAGTTCATTTATGTTATTTTCCATATTTGGATGTTAGTGAGGTGTTTAAGAAGTTTTAGCATGAAGTTAGAGCAAAATAATTAAGATAGATAACTTTAAGGATCAAACAAGATCTTTGGCTAAACAAGGAGTGATTAAAGGCTGTTATAGTCACAACAAGTGTCACAGGCTATAATACAAAGGAAGAAAGTGCGCTATCACAATCGCGATAGGTGTGATAGCTTACGATGTTGGCAATTCATCTCCCACATTTTAGCCTATGTTTTAACTATTTTGGAGGAGTATAAAAGGGAACACTTCAAATTTTTCTAAAAGAGCAAAAAGGGACCTTTAAGCAATGAGAGAAAAAAATAAGTGAAACACAACTTCAATTCAAGATCTTATTCAAGAGTTCAAGAGATGACTTGATAATGAAAGAAGAAGAAGAAGAGATCTTGTCAATCATCAAGTTAGTTTAGAGAATTCTATTTCCTTCTCTTTGTTTCTTATTTTCTTATTCATGGTGGTGATTTTACAATTGGATTTCTCTTATTTTGCTAGTATTTTTGGCTAGATCTTTTATCTAGGACGTTGATGTCGGCATGAAGTAGATTTAATGATTTATCATTTTAATGATAATGTTGGATCTTTATTTCTTTTGTAAGTGAATGGTTTTTGAACATAATGCTTATAATTGACTGGCCATCAATTACATGATTTGTATTTAATTTATAAATTATGTGATTGTAAATTGAAATGGACCTAAAATCAATCCTTCTATGTTAATTGATGAGTACAGATAATCACTTAACCTATTACTATCATTAGAGGATTTTTAGATTTAAATGAGTGATTTTATTTCTACTTCACATTAGGAAAATAATTTTATGAAATAAAATTATAAAGTTAAGTGACTACTTGAGAGAGAGGATTTAAACACTAAAGAGATAATCGATAATTGTAATGCATAATCCATATACCATTAAAAGAATAAAATGTTTTATGAATTTCCATTAGTGAGATCAAATGTCCTAGGTTGATTAGTATATGGTACTCTTTCTTATTGCTCTTGTCTTTTTGTCATAGTTTATTTAGATTTGTTTATTTTCATTTCAATTTTAGCTGTTAGTCAAGATATCAATTAATTACTTTTCAAATAAAAATAAAATCATTATATTTAAATACTTATTTACTTTTGTCTCTATAAGACCATATTCATACTCACTATGCACTATATTACTTGTATGATTCGTATATTTATAGCAATTAGCAATCTAAATAGTTGTCAATGGGAGATTTTTAGTAGCTATGAGTCTCTACTTCAAAACAAGACTATTTGTTCTAGGCTTAATGTCTTGGTTGTGCAAGCCTTCTTGTGGCTCTCATCCATTAGTGTTGCCTTCAAAAATATCCTCTATAACTTGTTTGGGTACCCTGTGCTCCTCGTTTGAGCATCGCCCCAACATGGGCCTCATAATGTTGATATAAGCATATACACATAGCGGACACAGGTATAGCCTAAAGATAGATGCCTCATCCAGCTTTAGTAGTTAACAGTCCTAGGTATAAGTTCCTCCCATTACTGCCCCTCTTTATGGCGCGATCGAGCTTGCCATCCCAAAATATGTACCTCGATGGATCCTGCAACACCAGATGCACATCAGGCCCATTCCTCTGAAAAAGCACCCATTTTTTAATGTATCACTCATAAATAAAGGGTCCCTAATCGAAATAGCTCATTCATGGGTGAGTGTCTTACAAGCTAATTAAGTTTTGGGAACTAACCTGAATGTTAGCATGTAGATAGAGAAGGTGACAATACAACAAATTCAAAAAAAGGAAAGAGAAAAATAAAATAAAAAAGTAATAAAAATAATAAGTAAAGATAAAAAAAAGAAGTAGGGACAGAAAGACCTACCACGACAAATGCAACGTTGAAGAGGTGGGAAGCAAGATCGTAAATGACAAGAGTGTCCATGCATTAGGAAGGTTATTGAGTGTATGTCTCATAGTAAAGAGACAAGATCAAAGATGTGACGAAGCATTAGGGTCGTTAACTTATCTTAAGGCGAGTAGTCACCCTTGGTAAAGTCTTAGAGAGCATTGTGGAAATTAGGCATTGAAGCATTATCATGAGTTATAATCATTGAAAATAAAATACCTAAAAAGACTAAAGATCTTGAGAGGAAAATAAAGAATAAAAGAAGAAAAGAAGAATGGAAAAAAAAAAGAAAAGAAAAATAGAAAAAAGGGGAAAAGAAGGAAAGGAAGAAAAAATAAGAAGAAAAAAGAAAAAAAAAGAGAAAGGAGAAAATAAAAGGGGAAATTAATATTTTTTGAAGAAAAAATCTAGCAAAATGCCATAAATACCCAATAAGCCTAAGAAAAAGTCTTAAGAAAATCATTGAAGGAAAAAATAATTGAAGGAAATATCTGGAGAACTCATTAAGAAGGATAAGTTTTATTATCAAAGCAAAAAAAATATCACAAGCATTCATCAAATAAGCTATTGAAACACAAATTTATTTTTAGTAAGTACTAGAGTTGTTAGAGCACAATTTAATCTTAGCACGTACTAAAAAGCTACTAAGGAAAAAATTCTTCCTCAGTACCTACCAGAGGACTACTAGAGCACAACTTTAACTTCTACTACCTGCTAGAGCATAGTTTCAATCTTAGTATCTGCTAGTGAGATGCGAGGGAGAAAATTCATCTCTAGTACCTATTAAAGGGCTACTAGAGCATAACTTCAAGTTCTAATAGCTGCTAGAGCATTTTCAATATTAATATATGTTAAAGAGCTGCTAAGGAGGAAATTCATCTTCAATACTTGATAGAGGACTATTAGATTAGGGATCCATTTTCAGTACCTGCCAAAGGGCTATTAGAGTGCCATTTCATTCTCAGCACCTATTAGAATTGTTGAGGAGTTAATGCTCATTAGTGCATATCAAAGGGCTGTTAGGGGATAAGATGTGACCATAGTACTTTCTAAAGGCCTATTAGGAACTTTAATACCTACTAAAAGAGCTATTAAGGAAATTATATCCTTACGTATCCTTTTTTAGCATTTACATTTATGTCTAATACTTTTTTTGTGTCGTGTAATGATAATTTTCAAATGTCATTTTTAAGTCTTATAAAGCAGGGGGCGAAATGTAAGCATTGGATTTGTGGTCTTTAAGATGTAAGCCTAATGATGAGAAACTATTTGAATTCTTCCCTAAAAATAGGGAAAATAATGCTTAAGAAAGTTGCAAAAGCTTAGAAAATGCCTTGAATCAAACCTACCTTCTATTCAACCAAAACATGAAAAACATTTCAAATAGAGGAGTTATTGGCTATACAACAAATATAAATGGTTGTACAGTCAACTCTAGAGGTCTATATAGATCACTAGATGGTTGTGTCTATATAGACCACTAGATGGTTGTACAAATAACTCACTAGAGTCTAAAAGTAAGAAGCTTCTAGAATAGTATGCCATCAAGCCTTAAAAGGCTATATAGCTAACTAAAGGTTTGAATAGACATCTCATGGTTGTACATACAATTATCAAACCTTCATATCTAGAATTTTCCTTGTTTTATCTATAGTGAGTGTGGGATTAGGTGCAATCACAACCATTGGGCTTAGTTGCACCCATTCTTCTTTATATATAAACCTTTTATCGAAAGGAGAGAGGGAGGCTCTTACTACCTTAATCAAACAATGTCAAAATTACCTCTTAAACCATCAAAGACTACCACAAATAGAAATTACAAACCCTAACATGCACATACCTAAAGAATCCAAGGTAAACCAAGCTTTGCACTTATCTTTAGTATTGTGTTCCATTGCATTTGGAGAAGATTTTTATAACCAAAATGCCATTGAGGGTAAAAGACACTATTTAGGGCATCCTAAAATTCATCCTCTTATTCCTCTATTTTTTCTCTTTTGAATTTTAAATCTTCATTAAGCTTAAAGGGTTGTATAGACTAGTTGTGGTTTGTCCATATCACTAGGAGGGCTGTATAGACCTCCGTCTAGTCTGTATAACCCTTTTTCATTACTTACAACACTATTATTGTAACATTATTTTATATGTGTTTCTTATGATTTACTTATTCTCCTATGATCTTGTGAACCTCCTACAATAGGAATTTGTTAGGTTATATTAGTCTACGACCCTTATTCCACATTTTTTGAGGTTATGACCACCAAACTTGATTTAACTTGTACACTTTGCCCTCTTTATGTTTTGCTTACTCGGTTCTTTTTGTTTTATGTATTTAGTTATAGATGAACATAAAAGAAAAAGGCTTATAATACCCATGAACCCTTGATTCATTATCATTAGTTGAGTGATTAGAATTTTTATTTAGTTCTTTATAATTTTTATTATCTTACACCATTGGTAGGGTCTAAACTAGCCTTTCTATGGTTTTGTTAACTTTTCCACTCTTTTTAGAGGATTAGGTGATAAACTCATGACATTTGGGGGAGGAAATATATTCTAAAGACCCTATTTTTTGTGCTTGTTATTTTGTTATTTGAGGTTTTATTGACTTCATTTTGGTGTTTTAAGTTATCTTCTCCTTTCCTAGCATCCTAGCCTTACCCATGGTTAAGGGGTGTCCCTTGGTTGTCCTTATATAATGCATTCTTTTAGTGCACGTTGGGAGAGGATTTTAGGATCTTATGGCCCTTCATTTTATACCTTTTTTCTGTAATGCTTTTTGATCTTCATTTGCATGATTATCATCCTATGCCTTATAAGTTGATGCTATTTCATGCCAGTATCATGTTTGTGCTTCATATTATAATTTAATGTACTTATTGATGAATGTGAGTAGTAGGTTGTACCTCTTAATTGACCTTTAACATGATAAATTCCATTGGATATTATGGACTAAGTAAGCTAGGTTTCAAGTTACAAGATGAAATAATGCGCTCCCCCTTTAGTTGTCCATTCCTAATAGGTTTAGGTGCTATTTTGCTTCCTTTTTAATATTCATCTAAGGGCTAATGTGTGTTTTATTTTATAGGTTAGAGGTCTATTTGATGTATGTTTTATGTTAATTTAGTTTATCACATTGTAATCATCATTTATGCTTCTATATGTACCTTTCTCCTTATGGTGATTACTTGTAATTAATTGGATGTTGTGAATAGTTATCAATGTGTCAGATGAATGTTTTAAAGCTACCTAATAAGGAATTAATCAATAAAAGTAAGATAGTAATTGTGAATCAAAGATATCCAAAGACAAAATCCCAAAATCTAGTCAATTTAGGAGTGTCTAAACTTTTTCACTCGTTCTACCTAATTTTTTAACCTAATCTTTGATGGGGCGAAGACATATTAAGCCTTTTAGATTGATCTATTAGGCTCAAAATCTCTTTCACTTGAAATTTTATCCTGATCAAAGTCAAGTGGCAACATTAGTAAAGGTTAGGGTCAGTATCAAAGTGTTGTCTAACATTGGCCTCCTGTTAGCCTTATAATTTCAAATAAAGGTTTTTATACATTGTTAATCCTTTTAAGAAACCCCCAATGATCTTAACACATACTATAATATGGGGTTATACTAATACAAGGCCCTTGTCCTTTCAATCCCCTAATGGTTTGATAAAAGGTTAGGAGTCATAAACAAGATTACATTCATTTGAGCACAACCATGAAATTGAGGCATTCATAGTAATTTTTTCATGTCCACAATAATAAGGGTTACAAGAAAGGCATTTTTGAGTTGTGAAATTTTGAAATCATAAAGTTTAATTTAAGTATAAGGGTGGCAAGTTGATGAAAAAAATAAAAGAAATAAAGAAAAGGAAAAGTAAGAAATAAAAATATGTTAGCCACCATGTTGAAATAATATGCAAAATTATGGATGTCTTTTAAAGTCTTCTAAGGAATGAACGCTGATAGATGTACAAATTTGCTTTAGTTACACTTTGCATTATTGATATAACTCATGTTTTAATAATGTTCTCTTAACTTTGGACTTGAAAACTCCTTGCTAGCTCTAAGCTCGACCCTACATTACGAGTGTAAAAGACCTTATAGTCTTTAGATTGTTAAGCTTTACATTAGTAGAGAAAGACGGAGTAGTCTTACCTATGGTCATGTGTGGCCCTTAAAAAGTTAAAGTAAAATCTTACCTAGATTTTGTGTGATTGAAAATCTAAGTTTTGAATGAAATATGTTACTAAAATACACACACTATATTGTGTTAATTAATTATAGATTAAAACTTGTTAATTGAAAACTAGTTATTATTATAACTAGATTTGTTTAATTGATAAAAATTATGGATATCATTGAGATAAATTTCTCCTAAAGGTCTCGATACTTGATCTTGATTGTTTAAACTATTGAAATTTGCTTACTTAGAATTATTTCTTGCTTGAGGACAAGCAAGTGGTTATGCTTATGGGAGTTTATTTGATGCATCTATTCATACATATGAGAGTTTAATTCCCTTCAAATCATAGTGTTTTTATTAAATTTGACATATAAAAGGACTTTATAAAGGACATTTGTGTTTTGTAGGGTTAGTATGAAAGGAAAGTGCTTAAAAAAATGAAAAATGCTTTACATACACATACAACTCATTTGCAAGGTTGTGTGCATGCCCAAGTAATCAAGCAAAAGCTAAATTGATTTACATACCCAGATTGCACTCCATGCAAACATTTACACACCTATTTTGAATGGCCATGTGCATTCCCATGCAAAGTGCAATATACAACTCCAAAAAAGGAATCATAATTTTGCATACCTATATAAATCTTTACATCATTATGCATCACTAAAAAGATGAAATTTTGACTTCCTAATCAACTCTAATTGTTTTCTAATTGAATTCCATAATTGTCCTACTTAGTACCAAGGTCAAGAATACATTTTAAAAAGGAAAAGGCATATAAATTTGAAGATCTAATAAGCAATTAAAATCATTTAAGGGGCAAAGAAATCTGTTAGACTAGGATAGTTAAATCTAAGTCTTGGACCTTTTTTGATCTTGACAAAGGAGATTGATCAATCCTAATATTTCAATTGAGTGTTGTTTTGCAGAATTAAGTTAGATTTTCAAGTGGAAGTTGGATGGAGTTCATAATCTTCAAGAAGGCAAAGTTCATCCAAATTCACGGTCAATGACTTATAATTCACGACCATGACCTAGGTCAAGAACAGGGTGAAACTAGGCCAAATGAATTCGCGGGCATCATCTCTACTGTGAATCATCTAAAGATGGGAGTGTCAAAGTCACAGATGAATTCGTGGTCAGTGTCACATCTCATTCGTGACTGCGAAATTTATAGTGTCTAAGAAGGGAACCAAGTCCACAACCACAACATGCCAAGTGTCTTAATTATCCGTTGAAGAATAAAATTCGTGAGGGCGACATCTTGGGTAATGACCGCGATTCAAAAAGAAGAAGATTATCTTTCAAATAGAAGAATTCAAGTCTTGAGTCATGCCCTGTACAAAGAAGAATCACGATCGTGACTTTTATGGGTAGTTAAAAAGCAATAATTATATTTTCCTGATGGACCAATGAGGAGATGGCACGTGGACTAGCCGTTAGACATAAACAAGATTTTGCCCGTAACATTTGGCTCTTATATGGAAATTGGAAAGTCGCAATTGCGAATCCTCAGTAGCGACTGCGACTCTCGCTTGTCATGCAATTAATGCAGAATCTACCTAGCATGATTTGGAGATTTAATGAACTTCTTAGTGTAACGTCTCTGTGATGTCCCATTTACTAATTATTCCTAAAGTAGGTGCATTAACTTATTCATAAAACATGGAATACTAAAATGACATAGCACCATCAAAATCCTCTCATTCTATCCATTGTCATTAAAAGGACTTATTTCAATTATATTTTTTTTACACTATGTATCTTGTTTCATAACATAATAACTATTTACAATAAAATATACATGGCTAAACAAACTTAAATACTAATTGACTGCATACTGGCCCAATCTTTATTAAACTGCTAGATAGCAACTTCAAAATGTAAACTGGATGCAATCTTAGTCTACTCTTCCTGAAAGAAAATTTAATGCAAAAAAAAAAGAGCTTACATACTTAGTAAGTAAATGCATAACGATACTTTAATCTCAAATAACATAACAACATTTAAATATAAATAACTCACCATCATATCCATGCATGAGATAAAAAGTTTTTACTCTTAAATGCCACACAGGCTATCAAATGTTTTTACCACATAGTCTATCATATATTGTTGCCACATAGGTTATAAATGTCACTGCTACAAAGGCTTTCATATTTGGTTGCTACATAGACTATAAATATTGTTGCTACACATGCTATAAATATCATTGCCACACAGGCTATTGAATGTTATTGCTATACAGACTATTATAGATTATTGCCACAGAAGCTATAAATATCATCGACACACAGGCTGTCGAATGTGATTGCCATACAGGTTGTCGAATATGATTGCCACACAGGCTGTTATATATTACTGCCATATAGGCTATAGATATCAATGCCACATAGGTTCTCGAATGTTACTGCCACATAAGCTGTTATATATTATTACCACATAGGCTATAGATATCATTGCCATACAGGCTATTGAATGTTATTGCCACACAGACTATAGATATCATTGCTACACAGACTATCGAATGTTATTGCCACACAGGCTATAGATATCATTGCCACATAGGCTCTCAAATAGTGTTACCAATAATATCAAGTATTTGTCTTTCAACAAATCAACTATAAATTCAACAAAATTCCAGTAATATAATGCCTAATAACAACACCCATAACTTTGGCAGCTTATATCACCACATACTCTCATTCTCAAGTCATAATTTATCAACATCTCATGAAAATAAATAAATTAAGAGTATAAAAATCTTTTCATCAATGTATTCCTCAATATCATCACATTAAACATCATTTCATTCCATTGAGTATATGTTTATGGCATTTAACCAATCACACGTATAGTACCATTAGCTATTTACTTACCTCCTCCTTCAAGCTTATTAAGCTGTGGATGGTCCTGGCTTATTCCCACTATTATCTTTAATGGCTCAATGACCTATTTCAATACACCAAATCAATCCATGATGATAAAATAATATTTTCATATTGTTATACAAATATGCTCTAGTAAAATATCGTGAACTTGATAGGTTGTTTCTATAATTACTTTTAACTCACAAATCCAAATGACTGATTCTTTTTTTTAATTAAACTAGACATATATGGGTACACCATATCCAAAATTCAATCCAAAATGTACACTACATAATTTATGGTCAATTTTATGAATTTGCCCTATTTCAATATCATCTCAACCTGAGTAGGTCTTATATTAATAGATATATCTCAAATCTTACAGATCCAATCCTAAAAATGATTTACCACAAGTTAGATAACACATAAAAGAACACTTGTCATGTTTTACACATTGTTTAATTCAGTCTATAAAGTCACAAAAATAAATGACCAATCTCAAGGTGAGCAGGTTTTCAATATGTTGACAATCAGTCATAATGAAGGGAAAATATCTCAACAACCATGTTAAATTTGGCAAACATATTTTACAAGCATATGGATAATACATAAATATACAACTTTCAAGTTTTACACATCACCAAATTTCGAATCTATGGCCATCTAATTCTTGGAAAATGAAATTAAAAGACTGACGAGGTTTCATCTGGTATAAGGTCAGTCAGTCAATGAGCCATATCTCTTTTCACACAACACATCAATCAAAACTGCTTTGTAGGTATTTAAAGGGGTTATAACACTGCAAATTTCATGTTTTACACTTTGCCAAAATCAAAACCAAAGGCCATCAAAATATAAGAAAATCAAAAGACTTAGGTGATTTCAGTTGGTTGTGAACCAGCCCTAATGAAGGAGCCATAACTCCTTACGCACACCAAATCAAGAAAAACTATTTCATATGCATTTATATAGGCATAAAGCTACAATGTTCATGTTTTTCACTTTCCCTAATTTCTATTCTAGAGTTATGAAATTGTGGGTAGATAATTTTCCTTTAACTATAAAACCAACACAATCAGCTCTTGTTCTCTTGAATTTCAACTTCCATCCAAGAGTTCTACCTCAAATACTCCATAATTCTCACTAACCATGCTTGATTAACATGTCATGAGGGGTTAATTTCATGTGTGAAGAAGATAAATTAGCTTACCTATATTTCCAAAACCATAAAACTTTAGGATTCCTTCTTAGGCAGCTCACTCTTCTCCCTCTCCTTCTTCTTCTTGTTCTTCTTCTTATTCTTCCTTCCTTTCTTTCTTCCTTAGCTCTCTTTTTCTTCTATTGTACCTCATGTCTAAGCTCTGTATTCTGATCCTAAAAGGTTAAAAATTCCATTTGTAAACCTATTGTAAGAAGACAAAATCATGATGTTGCATTTATATTGGTTAGAAGTTCAGTTTTCCTCTTTTAGTCCATCTTCTTCACTCCTTAAGCACCTCCATCCATCTCCTAATCCCTAGATGCTCCTTATACTTTTAAAAAAGCTCTATAACACCATTATTTATGATGCTATAACATGCACACAACATAAGATAATTTTTCATGCAACTATACAAATATTACATATACGTTCAAGTATCCGAATTGCAATGGTGCAAGTGTTATTGTCGTGCTTATCTAATTCACGTGTCTAAATAATCATTTTGAGGATGTTACAATTCTCCCTTTCTTATAGAAATTTCGTCCTCAAAATTTTACTTACTATAACTTTAGAATAGATAGGGATATTGTCATCTCATGTGTTCCTTTACTTCCTGAGTGGCCTCCTTAGGTGAGTATTGGCTCCATCTCACTTTAACCATGGGTATCATTTGATTCCTTAACTTTTTTAGTTGTCGAACAAAAATTTCAACTGGTTGTTCATGATAAGTCATATCATCAGACTCTAGCTATGATAATACATGGCTAGGATCAGAACGATACCTTTGAAGCATATAAACATAGAACACATCATGCATCTTAGATAATTCTACTGGTAATGTCAATCGATATGCTAAAGGCCCAATTCTCTCTATGATCTCATATTGCCCAATGTACCTTGGACTTAACTTTCCCTGTTTACCAAACCTAATAATGCCTTTCCATGGTGAAACTTTCAAAAATACTTTATCTCTAACTTAATATTCCATTTCTCGTCTATGTTTATCAACATACCCTTTTTGCCTATCTTGAGCAGCTTGCAAACATCTTTTGACTACTTGGATTTTGGCCACTGTATCTTGTACCATATCGAAACCCTCTAACTGTCTCATCCCTTCAATATCCCAATAAATAGGACTTCTACATTTCCTGGCATATAAAGCTTCATATGGTGTCATACCACTAGTGGAGTGATAGCTATTATTATATGTGAATTCCATTAATGGCAAATGATCATCCCAATTGCCTTTGAATTCTAACACACAAGCTCGCATCATATCCTCTAATGTTTGAATCGTCCTCTCTGATTGACCATCAGTCTGTGGGTGAAAAGCAGTGCTAAAATTTAAATGAGTACCCAAGGCTGTTTGTAAGTTATTCCAAAAATGAGAAGTGAATCGAGGATCTCTATCTGACACAATAGAAATAGGAATGCCATGTAATCTCACAATCTTAGCAATATATATTTTAGCCAGTCTATGAAGTGAATCTGTTAGTCATATAGGCAAGAAGTGTGTAGATTTTATGAGTCTATCTATATTAACCCAAACAACATTATGCCTTTTTTGTGTCTGAGGCAAACCGATAACAAAATCCATTGAAATTTTCTCTTATTTCCATACAGGAATAGATAAAGGATGCAATTTACCTATCGGTACTTAAAGTTCTGCCTTGATTTGTTGGTAGGTTAAACATCTTGATACAAAGTCAATTATATCTTTCTTCATTGTTGACCACTAAAAATATGATTGCAGGTTTCTGTACATTTTTGTACTTCCAAAGTGCATAACATATGGTGCATTGTGTGCCTCTTGCATAATCTCTAATCTCAAACCATCAATATCTGGTACACATTCTCGACTACCCGTCACTATCATCCCATCATCTCTAATTGAAAAATTAGTCTTTTTACTTTCCTATATCTTCTGTAGCATTTTCTACAAATATAGGTTCTTCACCTAAACTTCTCTAATTTTGTCATCTATCACAGGCTTTAACTGAAGAGTAGCCATTAAAGTTGTCACATTTTCAATCTCATATTTTACATTTAAAGCATGAAGATTAACCAAGGATGTCAAATTATAACCAACCATACTGACAACAACATCTATGGTTTTTTGGCTTAAAACATCAGCAACAACATTAGTCTTACCCGAATGATAATCAATAGTGCAATCATAGTCCTTCAATAATTCCATCCATCATCTCTACCTTAGGTTCAATTCTCTCCGTGTTGGAATATATTTCAAGCTTTTATGATTTGTCAAAATTAGAAATGTCTCTTCATACAAGTAATGCCTCTAAATTTTCAAGGTGTGGATAATGGCTGCCAACTCCAAGTCATGTGTAGGATAATTCAACTCATGAGGCCTTAGCTGTCGAGAAGCATAAGCTATCACTTTTCCATGCTGCATTAATACACAACCTACCCCCATCCTAATGCTTTAGTGTACACACAAATCCACCATTTGTTGATGGTAATGTCAATATCGATGCCATAGTCAATCTCTTTTTTAGTTCCTCAAAACTTTGATGACATTGATCATCCCATTTAAATGCTACATTCTTCCATAATAATTTTGTCAATGGCTCAGCAATAATGGAGAATCCTTCCATAATTCATCTATAATAACTAGCAAACCCAAGAAAACTATGTACTTGTGATACGTTTTTAGGTGGATCCCACTCCAAAATGGCTTTCACCTTAGCTGTATCAGGTTGAACACCATGTCTAGCCACAATATGCCATAAAAGGCCACTTGTTCCATCCAAAAGTCGCATTTGTTCAATTTGGCATATAATTATTTTTCCTTTAAGATATGTAATACGATTCTCAAGTGTTGCTCATACTCCTCTTGATTTTATGAGTATATGAGAATGTCATCAATGAACATAATTACGAACTGATCATGATATTGTTGAAAGGTATAATTCATTAATGCCATAAATGATGATGGTGCATTAGTTAACCCAAAAGGCATAACAAGAAACTCATAGTGACCATACCTAGTACGAAAAGTAGTTTTTTGAATGTCTGGCTTAACAACCCTTATCTGCTAATACCTAGATCTCAAATTAATTTTTGAAAATACAGTTGCTCCTTGAAGTTGGTCAAGCAAATCGTCAATTCTTGGTAAGGGATATTTATTCTTTACTGTTACTCAATTCAATTGCCTATAATTAATACACAATCGCATACTCTCGTCCTTTTTCTTCACAAATAACATTGGTGGCCCCCAAGGAGATGTACTAGGCCAAATCAAACCTTTTTCCTACAACTCTTTGAATTATTTCTTTAATTCTTAGAACTCCACTACTGTCATTTGGTATGATGTAGTAGATATAGGCGCCACTCCTAGTAAGGTCTCAATATTAAAATCAACTTCTCTATGTGGTGGTAAATCAGGCAAGTCATCAAGAAATACTTTTAGAAACTCTCTCATTACATAAATGTTTGCTAACCTTAGATTAGGAACACTAGTGTCCACTACACTAACTAGAAATGCATCACAACTTTTTTTTTAATTAATTGAAATTCTTGAATACTTGAGGTCAAACAAATTGTCTGTTTTGTGCTCGCTAATAATTATAACTCTTTAATTGGCTTGAAGATTTGATTATCAACTCTTTAGTATGACAATATAGAAAATCCATACCTAGAATAACATCAAATTCCTTAAAATTCATCAATATCAAATTTGTAGGTAACATGACACCATACACTAACACTAGATAACTTCTACACACTTTGTTTCTATTCATGAACATTCTCCCCATGACTACTTGAGACTCTCCTCCAATTACACTTGTCATTAGGCATTCTTGGCTTATATGGTTTGACTGTCTATAAGTATAATAAGTAATCCTTTTAGGTCTTTAACACTCTCTAAATGAGTTCTTCCATGAATATCACAAATTGGGGCAACACCTCTCCCCATTATGTCAATTGCTCATTTCTTACCCTTTGAGCCTTCAAAACCACCAAAGCTACCTCTACTAGATGCTATTAATGCTAATCTACTAGGTTGATTCTATCCTTTATCTATTTGATTATTAGTACCTCTTTAAATCCTGATCCCTTAGACAATGTAAAACCACCCCTTTTTGTTGCCCATTGAGTTCTCCTCTTCATCCTACATAACTTCATTTTCTTTTAACCTCAATTGCATTCTTTTCTTAGATCACCACCTTAGCTTAAATAGTTACTGCTAATCGTGTAGTATAATTTGTTAGTTTGGCTACTAATTGATCTTAAATTTAACCTCAATCCCTTGTCAAACTTCTAGCACTTTAATTCCTCTATAGCCACATACTTTGGGGCATATCTCGAGAGTTTTAACAAATTATACCTCATAATCTGCAATCGTTATATCATTCTGCTTCAGTAAGAAAACTTCATTTTCTTCTTATCTAAGTATACTAACAATGTTTACTTTTTTTTTTTTTTGCAAACTCCCTTAGAAAATCATCCAAGTCAATGTCATCGATTGAATAAAGCTACCAGGAATAGTCTCCCACAACTCTAAGGCATTCTTTTTAAAGAAAAGATATTGCATACTTTAACTCTGCTCTAGGATGCATTCAAGCCTATTCAAGATTCTTTCAATTCTTCTAAGCCATTCCTCAGCCTCAATAAGATCTATAGTGCCCTCAAAGTCAATTACTTTTTACTTTTTCAATCTATCGTAATTCCTATCTATAACAAGTCCTACATATGCTTTTATTGTAAATCTCTTCATCATCTCAATAAACTGTATGATATTTAGGTTTACACCTATGGCTGGATTACTCCATGACAGCTCAAAATTTTATGCAATAAGATCAACATGCTCACATGCATGAATAGACTCAACAGACTCATCTCTAACCTTTGGGCCAATATGAACTCTATCAGGTGCATCCATATGCCAATGCATGTAAGATTAACATAATGCAAATATCATATATATCACATTCATATTACACATGTCTACATAATCATTTACCTGCTCTGATACCACTAAAATGTGTCGTCCCATTTACTAATTATTCCTAAAATAGGTGCATTAACTTATTTATAAAACATGGAATACTAAAATGACACAACATCATTAAAATCCTCTCATTCTATCCATTGTCATTAAAAGGACTTATTTCAATTATATTTTTTTTACACTATGTATCTTGTTTCACAACATAGTAAATATTTACAACAAAGTATACATGGCTAAACAAACTTAAATACTAATTGACTACATATTAGCCCAATCTTTATTAGGCTATTAGATAGCAACTTTGAAATGTAAACTAGATGCAATCTTAGTCACTCTTCCTGAAAGAAAATTTAATGCAAAAAAAAATGAGCTTACATACTCAGTAAGTAAATGCATAACGGTACTTCAATATCAAATAACATAACAACATTTAAATATAAATAACTCATAATCCTATCCATGCACGAAATAAAAAGTTTTTACTCTTAAATGCCACACAGGCTACCAAATGTTTTTGTCACACAGGCTGTCATATATTATTGCCACATAGGTTATAAATGTCATTACTACAAAGGCTTTCATATTTGGTTCCCACATAGGCTATAAATATTGTTGCTACACATGTTATAAATATCATTGTCACACAGGCTATTGAATGTTATTGCCACATAGGGCATTATATATTATTGCCACACAGGCTATAGATATCATTGCCACATAGGTTGTCGAATGTGATTGCCATACAAGCTATCGAATGTGATTGTCACACAGGTTGTTATATATTACTACCATATAAGCGATAGATATCAATGCCACACAGACTATCAAATGTTACTGCCACATAGGCTGCTATATATTATTGCCACATAGGCTATAGATATCATTGCCACACAAGCCATCGAATGTTATTGCCACACATGCTATTATAAATTATTCCCACACAAGCTATAGATATCATTGCCACATAAGCTCTCGAATAGTGTTACCAATAACATCAAGTATTTGTCTTTCAACAAATCAACTATAAATCCAACAAAATTTTAGCAATATAATGCCTAATAACAACACCCATAACTTTGGCAGCTCATATCACCACATACTCCCATTCTCAAGTCATAATTTATTAATGTCTCATGAAAATAAATAAATCAAGAGTATAACATTCTTTTCACCAATGTATTCCTTGATATCATCACATTAGACATCATTTCATTCCATTGAGTATATGTTCACGACATTTAACTAATCATACGTATAGTACCATTAGCTATTTACTTACTTCCTCCTTCAAGCTTATTAAGCCGTGGATGGTCCCAGCTTATTCCCACTATTATCTTCAATGCCTCGATGGCCTAATTCAATACACCAAATGAATCCATGATGATAAAATAAGATTTTCATCTTGTTATACAAATATGCTCATAAACTTGATAGGTTGTTTATGTAATTACTTTTAAATTACAAATCCAAATGACTGATTCTTTTTTTTTTCAATTAAACTAGACATATATGGGTACACCATATCCAAAATTCAGTCCAAAATGTACACTACATAATTTATGGTCAATTTTATGAATTTGCCCTGTTTTAATGTCATCTCAGCCTGACATTATTAGATATATCTCAACTCTTACAGATCCAATCCCAAAAAAGATTTACCAAAAGTTAGATAACACATAAAGGAACACTTTTTATGTTTTACACATTGTCTAATTTAGTCTATAAAGTCACCAAAACAAATGACCAATCTCAAGGTGAGCAAGTTTTCAACATGTTGACAATCAGTCATAATGAAGGGGAAATATCTCAACAACCATGTTAAATTTGGCCAACATATTTTACAATCATGTGGATAATACATAAATATACAACTTTCAAGTTTTACACATTACCAAATTCTGAATCTATGGCCATCTAATTGTTAGAAAATAGAATTAAAAGACTGACGAGATTTCATTCCTGTACAGGGTCAATCAATCAATAAGCCATATCTCTTTCCACACAAGACATCAATCAAAAATGCTTTACAGGTATTTATATGGGATATAACATTACAATTTCATGTTTTACACTTTTCCAAATCAAAACCTTAGGCCATCAAAATATAAGAAAAATAAATACTTAGGTGATTTCGGTTGGTTGTGAACCAGCCCTAATGAAGGACCCATAACTCCTCACACACATCAAATCAAGAAAAATTGTTTCATATGCATTTATATAGGGCATAAACCTACAACTTTCATATTTTTCACTTTCCCTAATTTTTATTCTAGTGTTATGAAATTATGGATAGAAAATTCTGCTCTAAGAATAAAACTAACACAATCAGCTCTTGTTCTCTTGAATTTCAAATTCCATCCAAGAGTTCTACCTCAAATACTCCATAATTCTCACTAACCATGAATGATTAAAATGTCATAAGGGGTTCATTTCATGTGTGAAAAAGATATTTTCCCAGAATTAGAAAACCTTAGGATTCCTTCTTAGGCAGCTCACTATTCTCTCTCTCCTTCTTCTTCTTCTTCTTCTTCTTCTTCTTCTTCTTCTTCTTCTTCTTCTTCTTCTTCTTCCTCCTCCTTCCTTCCTTCCTTCCTTCCTTTCTTTCTTCGTTAGCTTTCTCTTTCTTCTGTTGTACCTCACATCTAAGCTCTGTATTTTGATCCTAAAAGGTCAAAAATTCCACTTGTAAACCTATTATAATAAGACAAAATCTTGGTGTTGCATTTCTATTGGTTAGAAGTTCACTTTTCCTCTTTGAGTCCCTCTTCTTCACTCCTTAAGTACCTCCATCCATCTCCTAATCCCTAGATTCTCCTTATACTTTTAAATAAGCTTTATAACACCATTATTTATGATGCTATAACATGCACACAATATAAGATAATTTTTCATGCAACTATATAAACATTACATATACGTTCAAGTGTCTCAAATGCAATGGTGCAAGTGCCATTATTGTGCTTATCTAATTCATATGTCTAAACAATCATTTATCCAATGCATATATTCAAATATAATGTAATTAAAATGCATATAATTTGGGTTGAAGATGTTATAGTCTCTTTGGTAGGTATGGGCTATAAATACTCCACCAAACATATGTAAATGCAAGAGAATTCTTAACTTGTAACAAAACTCTTGCACTTTTGCTATTCATTCTTTCTATTCTTTAAGTGATTGTTTGGTGTGAGCATAAACACCAATTGTAATAGGTTTTAGTGTGAGCCTGTAAAAACACTAGAGAAAGGTTTTAGTGTGAGCCTGTGAAAACACTTAAGAGAGGTTTTAGTGTTAGCCTTAGAAAACACTTGTAGGAAAGGTTATTGTGTGAGCCTTAAAAACACAAAGTGTAAAAGTTATGTGTAAGCTTGGAAACACCATTTGAAGTTAGCGAAACACCCAATTACAGAGAATTGGGGAGTGGACGTAGGGTTGATTATACCAGAACCACTATAAATCTTGTGTCTTCTCTTCTACTCTCTCTTTATCCTCATTTTAATTTTTTTTTAAACACCAATTCAACCCTCTCCCCTTTTTGGTGCCTAAGGCCAACAAGTGGTATCAGAGCCAAGTCTCACATGCAAGCCTTAATCGGGTGAGCAAAGTTCATGGCACAAGAGGGAATCCACTCACACTTCAAGCCCTACTTTGATGGATTTGACTATACTCATTGGAAGTAAAGGATGGAGATTTATCTTGACACAGATATAGTGGACCTTTGAGATGTAGTTGTTAAAGAATGGAAGCCACCCTCTAAAGTAGTGGATGGAATTTAAGAACTCATTCTAAGGGAATATTGGGTTGAAGCTCACAGGAGGTCAAATGGTAAAAATAAGAGAGCAATGACCATTCTTCTAAGCTTTCTCTCGAGGGAAGAGATTGAAAGAGTGTAATATTGCCAAACAACACATGCCATTTGAAAGACTCTTAAGAACTATCATGAAGACACAATACTGGTTAAATCAAGCTTATTGGTGATGTATGTGACAGAATGAGAGCTCTTCATGATGAAAGACCATGACAGCATCATTCGGAATGACAAATAAACTCCTATCCATCGTCACTAACATGAAGAAATTCGAAAGGACTCTCACTAATTATGAAGTAAACACAAAGATCCTTAAAACTTTTCCTTTATATAAGTTTGGTGTAAGTGTACAATATTCAAGAGTCCAATCTAGAGATTGGGAAGGTTCTTATGGATGTGTTGATAGGCAAACTCTTAACTCATGATTTGGCCTTGCAAAAGGATGAACAAATGAAAAAACTAAGGGGCCAAGGAGAAAAATCAGAAAAAGAAAGAAGAACCTTGGCACTCAAATCCTCAACTAAGGAAAAAGAGGTAGAAACAACCTCTAGTGTCACATCCCATTAAATCATCATTAAATACTCTAAGTCTATCCATTATTTAAAAAAAAACCTTAAGTCAATGATCATTTATTTATCATAATCATTTTTCACACAATGTCTCTTGTTCACAACATAGTCATTATTTACAATAAAGTATACATGACTAAACCAGCTGGAATACTA